>LN891209.1:145049-164345 GCA_900010015.1 Tuber aestivum
AACCTCCCGGCGCCCCCCCCTACCAACCTCCACGCTCCCCCCCCCACCAACCCTCCGGCCCCGGGCTCCCCCCCCACAAACACCGCTGCCCCCCCCGCGACCTCTAGCTGCCCTCCCACGACTGAGATCTGGTACAGCTAGTTGCTCCCGCGCGACTTGGCGCAGCACTGACAGGCTCAATGGGGCAATGGACAGCCCCAGTGCCCCAGACACATTATCCCTGCCCTCTCCCTCCCCCCAGGTAAGGAAAAATACAACAGGTCGTGACGAATCCGAAGTCCAGACCCCGACGTGTTCGCTACGTAGCGGAGCACATCGCAATACCGACGCCTGATCTTTCTGTGGTCTCTTTGGGGTTTTTTTTTTCTTTGCTTTGGTTTTCAGTAAGTTCTTTCTTCCCCTTGCTTTTTTTTGCTATCATTTTTACCTTGCGTCCAGCCCCTTTTTCTTCTTTCCATTTTTGCATCTTGTATATATTCTTAATCCCCTTTTCTTGCTTCGGTATTCTGTGTCATTAAACCTCATTTTTTCTGGTGTCCAGATTTCCTTTGCCCCTTGCGTGCACTTGTATTCTTAGTTAGCCCTTGTCTTCTTAGTTAGTTAGCTAGAAAATCAAAATTTTATCTTAATTTTGTTCCTGTGGCGCCTCTATCGCGGTTCTAGCTTGGCGTCAAGAGTTTGTCTCTGGAGCACTGCTGTGATTGGTTTACATGATAGAATCCTCCCAGCCACCCAGCCTAGTGGATTCGATGTCCGGAGATGAGGTTAGATTCAACCAATTCCTTTTAAACATGAACAGTTTTACTAAAGAATCCACGTTGCTACACAATACTGTTTGTGGCTAGATGGATGCCAACTCATAGTGGTAACATCCTTTTCATTTCCACAGCCATCTCACCAGGCTGCCAGTGTGATTCAGGGAGGTGGAGAGTCTGGAGAAAGTTGAGAGAGAGTCTAGAGAAAGTTCAGAAAACACATTTTTGTAGCTGATTCTTTGCCTCCAATACTGAGTGATACCATGTACTTCCCAACCCCCTTAAATGTAGTGTTTTAGAATAAGAACTGGCGCGTCGTTGGATGCAAGAGGCTTCTCTATACCTACTCACTATTATCTAGACCCAGAATACCACTTTCCTACACTTTGAATCCCAACTTTGGTGCACTGGTAAGATACTGCAGGTAAGTACAATTACATCATGCAAAAGGATTCTCAGGCCCACTCCCGCAGTCAGCCAAACCCCCGAGCAGACAATCCGAATAGACTCAGATGCAGCGCCGGATCCGGGATGACGGCATTCAAAATATCGAGACCGGCAACCCAACAAAATGAAACACACAGCTCACTGAGCACATGGCCAAGAAAGCTTTCATCACGTCCGGGTTCTTCTCCACTGCCAATTGCAAGCCAAGCAGCAAGACCACCAAAGCATTCCTGGAAGAACACATCACAGACCACGGCATATACAGAACTAGAAACCGAACACGACACACAACTTGATATGGAACCTGTACATGTATCTAACGATAGCAGTGATGTGTACCAAAATATGCCAGTATCCAAGGAATCCGAACCAGACATCGGACCTGATCCGGAAGATACTGACATCGCTGATGGCACCACACCAGGGCGGGCTCAGGGAGCACAATCTGGGAAGTGACAGGGGCAGGAACACATAAAAACTGTTCTGATCTCAACCATATCAGGATCACAGGACGTCATGCCTACCCAGTAAATGCCAGTATTTCAGAGTCGCATAATTTGGGGTGGGGTGTACAGTCCTGGGATCCTTCCATCATCAAGTTTAGCTCGTAATTCATCTCCAGCAGACAGCAGACAGGCAAGCTCGTCTGTTATCAGAAGTTCCAGCCCAGTACTTGATCTGGGTACACCACAACAGGGGAGGAACCGGGGCGTAAATCCCACATGCCGGAATTTTGGGACCGGACCTGAACGTCCGATACTAGAAATGGCCAAGACTTTGATTCTCCATTACACCCTTTTTGTTGACCTACTGCCAAATGTGGTTGCTTTAACGGCCAAGATACATAGCGTTTGGTGCGAGGCGCTGGATAAGACGTCAGAGCCTGCCAATATTGAGCCATCAGAGCATCTTTTGAACCTAGGAAGTCAGTAATCACTGACCGGATGCTCTGCAGATTGTTAACAAAGATAGATATGACAAAAGCACTCTGAGGTAAGGTCACAATAGGTCTACCATCTGAAGCATAACATTGTAAAGTTATACGAACTGCCACAGGACCCTGCAGCTGTCAAGCATAGGGTTGAATATCTCTTAGAAGGGGATCGGTTTATGTGCGACACAGTCGGGTACGAGATTGGTCACTGGCAGCCGAATTGGTACACCTTGGATTCTGGCTAACTCAGACTAAACTGTATATGGAATCTCAGTTTCAGATTCCTTGCGCCTCAGATCGCCGATGCTATGTATGACAAGTACTTTGCAGGAAAGAAAATGCAAGGTATTCTAGAACCCGACTTCATAATGGAGATCAACAGCACTATGGTGTGTTTGACTTGTGCTATAATCTGCCATAGACTTTGGGCATGGCAGACGGGGGCATACGTGGAACCGAGGGACTTCAAGCCTGATGTGGTAGGAGGTAAGATGCTCCCGAAACTCTTCATGCTGCATTCAACACCAATCTGAATAACATGTCGCTCCTGCGTAAGACCTCTTTGCGAGGCAGGTTCAAACGTGGCGGAAATATCCACTGTGGGTACAGGACAGGATTCTCGCAGGAATCCGGTGGACTATCACCTAAAAGGTCGAGCGACAATATGGTGTCCAGGAAGATCAACGGAAAGGCTATGATGATGACTGCGATGCTGTTGCAGCGGAACTGGAGAACCGGGAATCCAGGCCATTGCACCAGCAGCCCCACCAGCAGATCTACACTGCGCCTGAATCACCCATGATATCACGACTAGTACGCAGAGATAGCTGGAATCTATAGCAGGACACTGATGTGATATCTGATTTTGGCCAGACATCGGGGAGCCCAGTAGTTGCGTTCCCACATTGTGACCCAAGCAGCCAGGATGATACCCTAGAGTGTGGTATTGACAGATCATCTCAGAAGTCACGACTCTTGTTAAGTTTTGGCGATTCACAAGGCGTGAAAGAGGCGCCTGTAGGACTGTCTGGCAGTTGCAATTATGCAGCATTGGGCGTGTGAGGGAAGGGTGGTGACATCCAAAGGGGGAAGGAGGGAGTACTTTAGGAGAATTGACAAGGGGGAGAGGGTATTTTAGGAGAATTGAGAAGAGGGAGGAATACATGTAATAAGGGAATAAATTGTAGAGAGATGACGTGATGCTGAACTCAATAGACGTCCTGTAGCTACTTGTACGAAACTTGAAGTTCACAAGGCAATCATGCACTGTAAAAGATTCAAAGGTAAAGAAAGCAGAACTAGGCCCAATGGTAGAAATTGTGAGAAAAGTGTATCAATCCAGACATGCACGTGGAGAACACGACACCAGACCAAACTAGGGGCCAGGTATGGTCCAGATCACAGACGAAATATGCACGGGGTGCCAGGATTTTGGAACCAGATACCATGATATCCAGATCAACCAAGAGAGCTATGTAGATGTCCAGATAGGAGGATGAACATACCAGAACTGCCCAGAGTTGTCAAGCAGATGGGGCGTCGAGTCCAGACGGTGAGGCGCGCAGTTAACTGAGTTAGGAGAGGGGAGGATTGAGTATTGGAATCAGGATGGAGAACGAGAGAAGTTAGGTAGTTACAGCGCGATGTGCTCAGGTGCTGGGAGGTTGGGACGATGAGGAGGTGCGGCATAGACAGTCCGGACATAGCGGGCGCCAGGAGCGACGTCCAGATGGGAGCAGGGCATGGCAACAAGAAAGGGTAGAGTTCCGGTGCGAGGGTGCCACAGTGTCACGTCCTGAGTAATGGTTTGTATCCAATGCGTCCTGCGCATCTGACGCACAGGACCCACAGGACGCAAGCATCTTTTTTTGCTAATGCTGTTGGCCTCAGGAATCGAACCGATGGCCATCCAAGACATCATCTTTGGGATCACCCCAGAGGTCTCCAATACCGGAGCCAGTGGCTCTAGTGGAATATGTTATACTGACTCTGAGGACGGAATCGAGGAGGAGGAGAGCGAATAAATAGAAGTGAGTAAAATCAAGGAGAATGAGACACATCTCCTTGGAAGATAAAATAGGGGAAACTGAGACCATAAAGTAGGCAGCTATAAGGGCTAAAACGAAATAATTGCTGGAATACCAGGCCGAGAAGATAGAGGGGCTCCAAAGAGAGCTAGAGGAGGGAAGGAGGATAAGAAACGCTCTCCAAAATGATTGGAGAAGGGAAGAGAAGGAAGCCCACAAGACCTTAGCAAGAGTATAGAAGGTCAATGCCTGGCTAGACAAGAAAAGAGGTGAGGGCTCCTAGCCGAAAAAGTATGGGGCTTGGAAGACAGACTAATATAAGCCCAATAGGACTCAGGCTAAGTGAGAGGAGAGCTAATATCACAAACTGTGACTAAGCAAGGCAGATTTTACATAGCTCAGGATTCTGAGCTATCCATATGTTGGGATTTCATATGGGTGTTGATATGTGAAAACTGGGCAGACACCTTTAACCTAGTTTTGAGTTATAATACTTTAAAGTTTGCATGACAACCACAACAATTTTGGATCTGATGAACCATAAAGCTTATAAAGAGTCCAATTTAACTGACAAATATTTTTTTAAGCTCTTCAGATGATGCTTCTTATCTTTAAGAAGTATGATATGCACTAAAGGAAATTTGTTGCAGTTGTAGATTTACCTAGTTTTCACATATTAGCACCTATCTGATGAATTATAAAGCTTATAAAGAGTCCAATTTAACTGACAAATATTTTTTAAGCTCTTGAGATGATGCTCTTTATGTTTAAGAAGTATGATATGCATTGAAGAAAATTTGTTGCAGTTGTAGATTTGCCCAGTTTTCGCATATCAGTCCCTATAATATGACATATATTAATGCACCATAGGTTATTATGTTTACCTGTTCATGACTCACAGTTGTGAGTCACACAATATTATGATTTTCACACATGACTTAGATTATGAGTCATTGGTTTTACTCAGGCGACACGAGTTGTACACCTGACTTGGTTATTGGGTTTTTATTGGTTTTAGGTATGTTATGTAGCAACTCTTAGGAGTCAGCTGAGGAATTTTACATGACTCATAGTTATGAGTCACAGAGTTCACATGATGAGAAGTATGAGTCATGCTAGATGAAGAGCGACTATATAAAGGGGTCATTAGGATATCAAGTATGAGCTCTTCACATATTCTTCTAGTTTATTTCCTACATCTATTATTTTATAAAAAAACACCTTTATGCTCTTTACTTTACTTAAGAACCCAAAAACCTTCTTTCCTCCCACACCACAAGATTGAGTCCTGAGAGAGGGCTTAAGAAGATTGAAGGAATAGGCGCTATACGATAGAGGTCAATAGGACTTAGCTATCCATATAACCTAGGCAACAGTCTAAGAACCATTCTCTTATCGCAACATAAGAATCGTTACCTGTCATACTCATCCACCCGATAGGATTCTTAACACTGATGTTCCAGCAAAGACTAAAAATGGTCTTGCAAGATGGATTAGCACAAGTACAACCTGGTGCATTAACCATGGAATACATGAAGAATCCCTGAGCTGCTGAGCAGGCAAGAGCAGCCAGGCGCAGAGCTCAGACCTGCTGGCAAGTGCAGAAAGGAGGAGTAATCTATGCTTCAGAAGCTTGCCAAATGGCAAGAAGCCATGAAGAGGCTGAATTGGGAAAGACTGAGAAACAGCTCCTGTGAGCTCAAAATCCTAAAAAAAGGTTAGAGAAGCAGAATGAAAGCCTCTGCTTGATGAGATGAAATTAGAATTTAAAAAGAGATGGAATACACAAGCTTATAAAAAGAAAATATCAAAGCTTATAATTATGGGAATCAAAAGGCAAGTAAAGTCAGGAAAAATAAATATAAACTAGAATGTTTTACATACTAGACTTATAATATTATATTGAGCCACAATGTTGAGGCACAAAAAGTGCTGTTGAGCCACATGTCATGTTGAGCTGTCAAGTCATATTAAGCTGACGGACACTCTTTATAAGTAGAGTACTCCTGGTTGTAACTGAGCGGCTGGGGGTTATAATGATTAGTCACAACCTTGGCACGAGTAGGTACATTACCGGTACTGCACAGTACTCGTACATAACTTAGGGTCTGTTTGGATACGACTGTTCGCACCTATTCCATTCAGTTCCCCATACAAATTTTCTTATCCTTCCATTTCGTAGGTTTCTAATCTCCGGCACCATATTTCCGTCCTCTCCTGCCGCCTGCATTTGGCGAAGTTGGAGAGTGAGTCGTTGCTTGCCTCTCTGGCTTCTTGTCAAGCTGGCGGTTCCTCCCCCTCGTCTGTATTTTCTGGAGGTAGCGATGATTATTTGCCACCTCCATTTGAGGAGGGGGTGGCGGGGAAGGTGTTTGTTCAGTTGCCTTCAGTGGCGTCCTCCATTTCAGTGGTGCAGGTGCCTGAGCCCTCTGTGGCTGAGCCCGTAGCTTCTCAGGTTGGGGGTGTGGCTGACCTGATTGGGTTGGGTGCTCTTACCCTGTTCATGGGATCCCTCCCCCCCCCTAGGAACGAGTTTGTAGTACCCAGTACACCCACCTATAGCCGCCAGACTACATCCAGATGGTGACTGAGGTCGAAGTGCTACTGGGTGTCTGAGGATGCCTTGATGCCAGCTCCCTTGGTCGAGGTGGACTCGGGGGTGGAGAGTATAGTGACTACAGTTGCTATCCTGTCACCAAGACAGAGGCTGTGCCTGCAAGACAGGCGGATGAAAAGCACGGTAGGGCATAAGACCAGCAGGCAGCTCAGACCTGGCCTGGTGGGGAAGGATCATAAATCCATCTGCGTCACCTAGGGAGTGTCTTGCCGTGAGCAGTTTACTCGCTTGTCGGTGCTGTTCGGACCTGTGGTCCTGCATTTGTGTCCTCAGGGTGGGCATTAGAACCAGAAGGAGGGCACGAGGGTTTTGTGCCTATGTGAGCAAGAGGTGAGGAGGAATAAGCTTTTCTGCCATATGTGCGAACAGGTTTGGCCCCTCCTAGTGGGTTGGGACAATGGGGGTGCATGCCTGGTGGAGGACTACTACTTTGAGCTGTTGAATTACGGCTTTTAGGCTGCCGGCTGGCAGGTGGTAGAGTCAGTGGATTAGGAGTGGTATGGTGTACCTGGCTTAGCTGAGGCTGGTATATGTTGGTGGAGTGGTTGCGAGGCCAGCAGAGCTGGTTTTGATTTATATAAAGATTTTGTAGTTGGCCGGGAATGGCCATGACCCCCTGGTTTGGGCTTTGGCTCGGGATCACCTGTCGGCCTGTGTGGTTCGAGCCAGGCAAAGATGTGGTCTTACTATGGGTTGTGTGGGTGGTGCAGTCCCAGATGTACTGCGGTTTGCCGGTTTTGGAGTTGGCTTACCTCTTGGACGTAATGCCGTACGGTGCATATACCTCTAAGCTGAAGTCATATAGTTAGCTACAAATCAATGATTTTAATAACGGTCGTTTTGTATGAGAAAATTGAACAGTCTCAAACAGTTCCGTTCCCGCCAAACAGAGCCTTAACATGTCCACTCATAATTGGGTGCTCCCAAGCCAGCCCAATAGAGCAATGCATAAACCAGAACCTGGTATGCACGAACAACATACCAACCCGACTCACCACTCCGTCGTCCATCCATTTCATCGGCCCAAGGAACAGCGTGACCAACAGGAAGAGGTGAGGGTTGTCGTGCATGTGTTTTTTTTGCCCAGGGTACAGTCCATGATTCAGGCCGGGGGGTTTCCTACTCAAGTTTATCCCCGACGACACAAGAGGGAGGAAGTGGGGGAAGAGAAAGAGGAAGCTAGAGCCGGCCCCAGGAATCCAAGCGTGGTGCCTTTTTCCCCTGTCTACGCGAGCGGAATCCCTTCGGTCGGCCAGATTTTTCGCCTTGTTCCCATTTTTACAGCACGGCCCCCCCATTGCCGCGAAAAACCGGACACATCATCGTCAAATATTTACGCCATTGATTGCTCGGTACAACACAGTGTATTTCTACGGCCGAGAGATGTGATTGTGACATGTCGCTCACTTTTGCCCATTGTGGGAACTCACGGCCGTCTGACCTCGACACTCCCCGCTCCTACAGTACTGTTTATCTTAGGGTGAACCGTCAGGTCATCCCTTCATCACTCATCAATGATTACCATTGCAGATCCCATCATATCACTCGACCGTAGCGTCCATGGCACTCGAGGAATTGCTTTTTCGCACGAGTGGGGGGGATATCAGTGGGGGTCGGGACGGGCTGGGCCACTGGATACTTTTACAGAATCTCCTCAAGTTGTGCTTTCAAGAGGCGCATTTTCTCCTGTTGGGCTCGGTTCAATGTATTCTAGGCTACTCAAAACAATCAGACCTCTGCTTCGCCCTCATACGAGCGATAGCTAATCCTAGTCTTACTCATTCACCCCCCCTTGCAACTGACCTGGGGAGCACCACCTTCACTGGAAGAACTCTAATCCTCCCCCTCATCATCATCATCGCTACTATCTTCTTCTCCACCATCATCCGATAGGGCATCTAGGGCGGCCACCTGCAAAGTTCCATTGTTCCATCGCGCATTGGCTCGCAGTTTCTCCGTATTCTCCCTGGCCTTTCGAATTTCCTCGCGGAGGTCGGCAAGGAGCTGGTAATCCTCAACTCCAGCACGCTCAGCCTCCGCAAGCTCGTTTTCAAGTTCCTGGATGGTGATTCTGAGCGAACCAATAACGCTCTGAGAGTCTGATTTTGGAGTTCTGGGCTTGTCCCTTGGGCGAGTTTGAACACCCAACACTTGGCAAGGGGAACCGGTTGGGTGCTGTGGGATGAACCACCCGCAAAAAATCTCTCTGGCCGCCGAACACTGCTGGAACTTTTCATCCCTGAATTTCTTCTCCAAATACTCCCGTGAGCGGTAACGGAACTTGAACCAAGAAAACGGTGCTTCCTCTGGGTCGATACATCTGACAGCATACCTTCTCTTCGGGGTTGTTTCAATCTTCGCCCCAACTCGCGAAACGTGGGTAATGTGACGTCCCTTCAGAAACCCCCGATACAATTCAGACGGCGGGGGAGCAAACGCCTCTGGCTTAGTCGCATGGACACGACCTGGTAGCTCCTCTCCGCGATATACCCTACACTCAATTGTGCCGTATCTGAGCGCCTGTTCTTGGCTCATTAGTGCCTTCGCGGAGCGAGTTGCGACCATCTTAGCCAATGTGAAGAAGACATCCCTCTTCCACATCTTCCCCGGGCCTTCATCTCCATTGCGTGCCTCCTGTACATACTGGGAGGTTATCTTGGAGTCGAGCGGTTGAATTCTAGGACTTCCGGGACCCCCCTGTAATGAAGGAAATTGGGCGTCAATCCTTTGACCATCAACGTAAAATTCCACGCTAGCTGCTTTGCACGATAGTGGCTGTAGGATGACATAGCGGAGCCAGAACTGCTGACCAGATTGTGCAGGGATATAGCAGCTTAGGCCGCCGCCAAATTCGCTCTGTCCGACCTCTGGAAGTAGCCCGTCGCGTGTTTCTACGAAAGCCCCGATTCCGTTGATGAATGGCATTCTAGGAAGCCGCCCGAAGGAGGCACTCTGTACCTCAAAAGATTTGAATACAGGTGTCGTTGGCCCGGTAGTCTTTTTCCGGAGGGAACCCTGTTAGTGGCACGGATGCTAGCTCAACCAAATATTTCGGAAAATAATAATAGCTACCAATTAGAGAAAGACCTCTCAATCTCACGAGTGGGGTAGGAGGTCGAGGATCGCTCCGATGCTGACACCAAACGGAGATGGCTGAGGGTGGGAACGCATCAGTGACCCTAGAGGGCTGGGAGGGCAGTTTATATAGTGTGATTGATACCAATCAGCGCTTACGTATTCTAAAGCGTGGCTCTCAATTCTCTCGTGCAATATTCACATTGGAGTCGTAGGGGTTCAGAAACAAGTAACGGCGTCACCCATTCAACAGCGAGACAGTGAATTACATAAACAACCTAGCCTACAAAAAGCCTGCCCTAACAAGAAAGGGGCTCCTTGGGCCACGCGAAAGTGGCTACAGCCTTCTCTCAGCCATGGCCTCCCACTCTTCAATGGGGTTGTGAGTTGAGACCTATCAGATGTCAGAATATTTTCCCAACGCATTCCCCGTGGAATGAAAACCACTACCAGAACAATGCTACCACCCTTCCAGCCCCTCATCTCCCCCTTTGGGCCGTTCCAGTGCAATACCCCGATATTGGCCTCTTGGAGGTCTTTCCCGATGGCCTTACGCATGTTGTCTGGGATGGGTTCCATGGCGGAATATACCAATGAAACGTGGGGCGTGAAGACTTCCTTCTCCCATTTATCCACGGCCTCCTCTTCCGTCCCACCGTTAGCAAACAATTCCCGGCATTGCCTGGCTAGGCCAACGATTGCTGGGGTGCGTTCTAGATGGAGGGTCCCACGAGTATAGTAGGTTTTCCTAAAGACCTTAACATAACCCACCCCCATCTCTTTGGAGAGAAGCCTACCCGATATTAAGCTCCTTGAAGCTAACCTCCAGTAACCCACTCAGCGAAATCTTCCCCAAGACCTCCTTGGGATCCAGGTTGTCCGGAATGTCCGAAGTAATTGTCATGTGTGGGCGGAAGGCCGGTACCTTCTCATCGCCGAAGTGAGGTGGAATAGTTACACCGATGAGCTTCCGGAGAGCAGCCTCGATAGGACTTCCTGCCGGGGGGCACAGCCAAAGTGAAGCTGTCCAGTGGGGTTTTTAGCATCATGTATTTTCGGTTGATCCACCTGTCAAGGGAATGGACGCACCGCCTGTGACGATCAGCTTCTGTTCTCATCTGTAGGCAAAATAGAGGATCACCCACCGGTCATTTTTTTGTTATTGAGCACAGGGACCAACTGAGGCTTGCTGGTACGGAACGGTGGTACCCGAGATTCGCAGTTTGTTTTATGATAGCTCTACCACCCGGCGATTTACCTTACCTTGCGGGGTATCTGCGGGGTTGGGTTTGCTGTATCGTTGCTATGGCCCGGGCGAATACTTTTGAGGGGGAAAAGCAGGCGCCGAGCTTAATAAGAGCGGCCACAGGGGTGGTGGGCTCGCCAAGTTATTGGACCCCTACAGTACGGCACAAGTACGAGTAACGGTGCGGGTAGAGTGGTTGACAGGTGCCACAGCATCGGTATTGCCGGTATCATACCATTCCATCTTAAGGAAGGCTGCAATACGCTTGAGTCCCCGATGCTTGAGTTGACGCGGTGGTGGAGTTCATACTGACTTGTCTCCAGGTCACTGTCAGGGTGTTGGAAAGTCGGCCAATAGGAGTATCTTGCTGGATTTGGTGACCCTGGAACAAAATGTTTGGCATGGTCGTGCGGTGACACGAGGGTGAAACCAACATCTCCGCGTCACAAGTGGTCACTCAGGATCTGAGGATCATGAGGATCACGAGGATCACCACGCTGGATATCTCGACACCTGCTGGGCGGGTGGCTGGCTCGAGTTGGAGGGAAGGTGCATCCAATAAGCCACAATTTGAGGTGCCGTGGAACCTCGAGATCCCAGATATTCTTCTGATTGCCAGAGTGCTGCGGTATGATAGCATCACGCAACAGAACTGAGCAGTGGCATGGGAAGTAGCCTTGAATAGTTAAAGTCGGCGATAGCAACGCAATACGCCGTTGCTGATTACCTGTTTGTATGTATCATACGAAGTGCAGAGGCCAACCAGAGGATAACATACACAATAACCTTAAGTACTCGCTAACATCGCCTCCTTATGCAATTAACAGGTGACCCACACGCAGGAAGCCTGACCGCCGTCTATCAGGGGGCTCTGCGGTACAGGCCGGACCCTAAGCTCCCTGCGGTATCATATCATATCACGGCCACCAGCGACCCTCATCCATCAAACCCCAAAACCGAATGTCACCATGATCATGTGAATCCATACCAACTCCCAAGTTTGATATCTCCCCAAGCATATATATGTTATCCTCTCCTCCACCCCAACCCTTCCCTTTGCTCGACTCGTCTTCTCGTCTTCTCTCCCGGATACACCACTCAGTCTAATCCAGCTTAACTTGACTCGACTCCCCCCCAATCCAGCCACCACCTCATTTCTTCGCTCCAACAATACTTCTCCCTACTCTTCCATCAAAACAAAACAAAAAAAGAGAAGAAAAAACCCCACCTCTACCCCCATTCACCAGCTCAACTATGGATGCTCTGCTAGTGACTACCCCTCCCGAGTCAAGCATCTTTCCAGAATCTCTGGACACGGATTGGGAAATTAGCGCTTTCAATCCTCCAGACCACCTTGGTACTCCAGTGGGCAGCGGGAGCGATCCCGGGGGTTGCCCTGATTCTTCTTCTACTGTTGAGCTGGAAGACGAGGTTTCTACAATAAAAAAGAAGACCAGCGGCGCAACTAATACCAATAATCGTGTTGCAGTGGAACCCTCGGATAGGATCGTTAAATTGGAACACACTAAAAACGAAGTAGGCCAGGCTGACAACAGTGCTTGCAACGACAAGCCAGAATCACCAATCGGTATACCAGAGGGTAGCACTATAGGGCGTCCAGCGGGACATGCTGTGCCCGAAGCCAATCGGCTTGGGATCACCAGCGATACAGCAAACCCTTCACCCACCGGTTGGGTGGATGAACCTGGTTCACCGGATAATAGGATCGACAGATTCCCAGCTGCCAAACCCGCGAATAGCCCGGCAGAACCTGAACACGAAAGTGGTGAGGTGGATGATAGTGCCTTTACAATTCACCCTGTAAATGGTGATGGCGGAGCCGAAATCAATAAGGGTCAAGACAATCTTTTCACCAATATTGACAACAATCCTTCCGCAGACGATTTTAGGTCTGCTAGAGTCTGTCAGAGAGGTACCGTTAGTGGACCGAATGACAGGGCCAATGTGGAGGGATATGATAGGGATGAGAGAGTCTATGATGATGAACGATCTTCTATTTCCCGGATTGTGGACTACCTCTTTGAGATTGGAGCCAGTATAGCTGGAGCCCCATATACGGCTTCTGGCGATAATCATGATATTCCCACAAATGGGCATGTGTCTCCCATCACTACCCAAAAACTTAGCCCTATAATACCAGAAACCATTGACAATAAAGTCCACCATGTCGAAGTTGGCCATTCCACCGCCAAGTGCGAAGAATACCCTTCTGCCGCCTCAGGAATGAGTGGGAATGGTAATGGCAGTATGAATAACGCATCTTCTGGTCCTCAGCCCATGCATGGGCCTGTTATACCTGGACCTATCAAAAGATGGTCTGATAGTGCTGGCTATGAGGTTTCTACTGGTCGACCAGAAAATAACCTGGTTGCACCTGGGAACATTGAGCCCGAAAAAATCCCTGATGATACTAATAATGAGACCTTTATTATAGTATCCACAGATATCTCGACCATACCCAGAGCCAGTGAGAAACCGGCGGCTGATTCCAGCGATTCCAGCGACGGGTATTCCACTAATGGTGAGGACCTTGACACCAATCACGACGCCTGGGATTCTAGGCTTCTGGTAGCTAGTCAGGGTCCATTGACACCCAGCTCTACCATTTCCTCCCCCCAAGATGAAGAGCTTCCAGGATTCGAGAATGAGTTAGAAAGGGAAGAAGGGCTCGAAGAGAGAATTACAGTTTTCCATGATGCCGTCAGATTCAATGTTAAGCATCCGTTGATTAATAAGTGGACTTTGTGGTATACCAAGCCGCCTAGTGGAAAAGTTTGTTTTTACCCTTCCACCCTTCACTTCCCCTCCTCGCCCCACCGTCACTAATTCATGTTAAGTCTGGCGAAAGCTGGTCTGACCTCCTCAGAGAAATTCAATCCTTTGATTCTGTGGAAGAGTTCTGGGCCATTTACGTACACTCCCAAGCCCACTCATTCTCAACACCCGTACTAACTCCCTACAAAGAACAATGTCCCCACCCCCTCGACCCTCCCCAACAAATCCGACTACCAGCTCTTCAAGTTTGGCATCCGTCCCGAATGGGAAGACCCGAACAACAAGCGCGGCGGCCGCTTCTCCTTCATGTTCCGCGAAAGGCATAACATCGATACGCAATGGCTTGACGTCCTCCTCGCCACCATCGGTGAGACTATGGAGCCGGAGGGAGTGAGTGAAGTTCAGGGCGTAGTGGCCAACATGCGCAAAGGGTTCACCAGAATCAGCTGCTGGACCAGGACCACTGGCACTGGGTGGGGGGACATGGACAGGTTGGCAACGCTGGGTAAGCACTTTAAGGCGATTCTTAGGCTGAAGAATGGAGAAAATGTGGACTTTGCTGCGCACGACGAGAGTGCGAGTGCCGGGAGCGCAAGGGCTAGGGCCTCTTTTTCAATTTAAGATGGATGGCTGAGCTAGCTCAGTTGGCCTGCATGGTCATGGCGAGATTTCACCGATTTTCTCGGATCGGTTTACTAGAGTAACTGACTTCACCGCACGTGTATGTCTATCAATCTAGCCTGTCTGTGGTTCCCTCCTATCTTCCCTCATAATTTCGTCTTCTTTTTTTCTGTTTCCCCCCTCCCGATTACCTGACTGTTAGAATCGGTTCTAGGCATGGGCACTCTTCTGCTAGCGTTTGTATTCTACTCCTGTACTAGTACACCAATTCGCCGTCACCCCTACGACTGAAAAAGTGGAGGTGCCAGCGTAAAAATGTCACTTCAAGGAGCACCATGCCATCAATGTAGCATACGTTACACCCTCACTAACTCGAGCCAAATCAAACCGAATCCCGCCACCGGCCGCTCTCTCGATCTTTCAACAACACAGATGGGGATAAAAACTAACGACCCAGCGGGATCCACCCCTCCTGATCTCTCGGGCAGCCCACAACGAGTGATATTACATGTGCCAAGCCCTACTCACCTCCCTACCCCCTACTGTGCAAGTACAAGTACCTGTCATTCCTAAATTGTTATATAAAACCCCTAGGGTCATAGAATTTGAGTTTCAAAACCATACCACCCCCTCCTAACCCAGCCGAACCCAATCCAATACGGTAGGTGCTGTCACACCGCCCAAATCACTAAGCCTTGCTTTAGGCTATGGCACTTGACATGACACGAAACGTGGACCGCCGTTATTGTTTTACATCCAGTCGATCGGCCGATACGAGCATTATGGAGGTTTTTTGCATCCTTGTAGTCTATATATACCGCATGGCGCTACCTTCTCTCTCACCCGGGGTCCGATGCTCATACGCGCGCACCGGAGGTAATGATCTCTACCGAGTTTTTCGTGGGGGGCTATTCGTCGGGTTGTCGATTCGGAAAAGGAGATTAAATTGTTCATGGAGTACAATTTACATGTCCCGGCTGCGGTTGAGCGTGAGAAGTAGGAAAAGGTGAAATAAAATTGTAAAAACATGAAGAGAAAAGTGTAAAATAAACAACACTGTAGAGGTCGAGGAGAAATCGACAAGGTGACTGATCAGTGATGGGTGAGAGAGCGAGGCGGAAAGAAGAAAAAGTTACCACAATATTCTTCTTTGTTTCCAATATTACAGTTTGCCTTAATATTATATTCCGTACAGGAGGTGTACTACTAAAGAAAATTTATATAATTCGTGCGATATGGAGAAGGGAGGTATCATTACAAAAACAAGAGCGGCGGCACGTGTGGACCAGATCACATGGGCAGGACGGCGGGACTGAAATCATTTGTCAGCTTTCATTTGTTGAGATAGAGATGTGGAGAGCATACCCAGCGAGGATCTTGTCATCTGTCAATGCCACGTTGCTCGATGTAAGCGTTACGTAGACCTCCCCACCCAATTCCGGAGGAACCGTGCAACTCCCCCCCGAGAGCGGGGTAAATAATGTTCCAGTCTCTCCAGCGGTGAACGAGCAGAAAGTTGTTCCATCGGGGAAGGCGGTGGTATCGGCAAGGGTCAAGGTAGATCCTGGCCTGACGCTAGCAGCGTTAACAATGTTCAAGGACGGGAATGCCTGGAGCGGCAGTGCGGAGCCGGCGGGACAAGAAGTAATGAATGAGGCGGCCAGTGTAAAGATCTGGCGGGCGCCGACCGCAGCGTCGAATGCCTGCGGAATGGGATCCTCACGCAGAGCAGTGCGGATGAAGGTCTGATGGCGGGACTCGATGGTGACGATTGAGGCTGCTGCCGACAATATCTTCTTGTCGCTGACAAGTGGGGCTGCTCCGAGATATCTGCTCAAAACGTTAGGGCGGGGCGCTGCCGCATCACTTGAAGGCATGAAAGGGGGGGGGCTTACGCGCTCACGCCTACCGCCTCAAGCACCTTGGCTGTCGCAACCATTGACTTCGCGTCGGTGAACTTGAAATCGTAGGTGCACGGTGACACGGGAGTAGCTCCGGCACCGGCAACCGCAGCCATAAGAGCGGTAACATGTGCAGCTTCAGTCTTCCCTATCTGCACTAGCCCATCAATCTGATCCTGGTCCAAGCCCAACGCCATGAATTCCGATGGAGGAAACTTTTCGAATCCCTGCTTGTAAAATGCTGCCTCTAAGTGCTCGAGGGTCAGGGCACTAGGGTTCATGCATTTAGCTCCGCGTCCCACTTGGCCTCAATCGAGTAAAAAAACTTACAATTGCAAGATGTCGAGATCGGTTAGTGCCGGCGCACCGGCCTGACGTCTGCTGTGCTGATGATGAAGCTCCTCACTCCCCAAAGGACATGGGTGGGCATCCCTTTTGTGAAAAGGTATTGATACCGGGTGGGCACTGGCGACACAGCCAAAGGCAACCAATCCGGCAGAAGCACAGGCGAGGAATTTTCTGATGACCGTCATGTTTGTTGTAGTAGTTTGATTTTTGAAATGAGCAGCCCTCCGTTCAAGATATCGAGGGAAACTGCTGCTGCTGCTGCTGCTGCTGCTGGGGCCTTTAAAGAATGACTATCCCGAGTTTTTCTTACGTTGAAAGGGCTCGCGGAGCTTTGGAAGAAGAGGCGTTGGACAGAAGGAGTGGACAAAAATGGAAAAAGAAGAAAAAAAAAGTCGATGGAGAGACTGATTAAGTATTATAACAAAATTCCGGAGCGTGCCAGCAGATATCAAACAATTACCAAAGCTCCGAATGTGGTCAAGAAAAGGTTCCACCTGGGATCCCGTCCGAGCAAGAATGAAGATAACAGGAAAGGAGGGGAAAAAAGAGAGGGAGAAAGGGTGACGACGGCGGACCTGCAGAAAGTTGAAAGAGGGTGCAGAGCAGAGAGACAAGCGGGAGGGTGGGAGGGCGAACGATATATACCTGTGTGAAGAGTTGTTTTTGGCACATGTCCCGAGCCCATACCGGTAGTAGGATCCAAGTAATACACAAAGCGGTGGAGTCGAAAGGGGTGCGGGAGAGATTTCGAAGGGGTGTGATGGATGGATGGATGGATAGCTGATGCTCGAAACACGGCGAAGGGTCCAACAGGCAGGAGCGGCGAGTAACGAAGGAGGAGGAATAAGCAACAACAGCAACATGAATGTCATGCTCTCGCACACTGTACTAGTGCATGGGTGCTCGAGCATCACACCGTGCTGGGGCATACTGGGGGCTGTACAATATCGTACTTGTACCGGGGAGGGTGGTTAAGCAGGAAGGGGGGTCGACCCATCATCATCATCATCATCATCATCATCATCCACAGTGGGAGAGGATTGTATTAGAGGGAAAGGCGGGTGAAGAGGGAAGGTGATCATCCTCTCCCTCACCCTCATCCCCACCGTCCCCGTCCGGATGAGGATGGGGAGCGGGTAGGGGATGAGGCTCTCCATTCAATTGGGCAAGGGAGGGGATTGTGACGAGCTTCTTTGGCGGGCAAACTCGGGGGGGGATGGATGGATGGATGGGGATGAGATGCGAAACGTTGAGGCAGAGAATATCTCGGCACGATCTCTCACTTTCCCTAATCGGAGTGAGGAGCCGCAACACGGCTGGGGCTGGTGTCGGAGTTGCGTTTGGGGAAGGGGCTCGCTGGGGGGCAACTCGCTGTGTCGTGAAACAAAGCTTACATTGTCGTGCTCGACCCCTAGCAACACTCCAACCCTACCAAGCCCGGACCTCGAGGACAGTCGGTATGATACCGGTATCACAGGTCGAGGGAGAGGGCAGGGGCACGGCAGACTACGGTGTGTACTCGAGATACAAGTACCAGTACGGGCACCGTAGGGAGTAGAGTATGATACCGTAGACAACCTCTCTGAAACTCCGTAAATGTCTGGACTCCCCCTCGAGTAAGCCATCATCGCCAAGCACTCACAAAACGTGGTTCTCAAACACACAGCCCTGGATCCAGCTTCGGGCAGTCCAGCTTCCTTAATCGTGCCAAAACTTGGTAGATCCATCAAAGAGGGTCGGTCTGCTGTGGCTCCCGTGGCAAGCCAACTCTAATTCTAGCGTATCAGGCATAGCCTGTGAAACTACAGGATCCCCGCCCCTGATGATACAAGTACCCGTACAATTCTCTCGAGTACCGTAGTCTCGCCGAATTACGGTACTCGTACATGTGCTCGTACCGTACCACAGACTGTGTCCATCCTTTCTAAAAGAGATGGAGAGGAGAGAACGAAAGGAAAAGAAGAAAAAAGAAGAAAAAAAACCCCCCTAATATATCCGCCCCAACCCCCAGAAATCCCCTGTTAAGATGGGCCCATCCCCAACAACCAAGTATCCGAAGGGACCACGAGAGAGAGAGGGGGGGAACAACGCCCACGCTAGTATCAGGCAGTCTTCATATGGTTGGATGATGGGGAAGGGGAAGGAGGGAGCACGGGTAGCGCGGGTGAGTCTAAATGTAGGACCAACAGAAACAAACCTGGGGGAAAGCCTGCATACCCTAATATCATGCTGGGACCGTTACCCTATGCTCTGTATAAATTACTACTCGTACAGTAGTACAAGTACCGCAGGCATGGGCGCAATCAATCTTGCATACTGCTCACCCGTAGTACCGATACTGTACTTGCACTGGTACTCGAGTACATTACTGCACGATACCGCACCCTACCGTATCTTGGTTTCCTCATGCGCCATCCATCCGGTCGCGCCCCGTTGAAACTGGTGGGTGTTGCAACCCTAATTTATCGGTAGTGCACCAGTACCCATACAGTACTTGTACTTGTACTATCATAGTACGAGTACATATTT
>LN891210.1:0-36960 GCA_900010015.1 Tuber aestivum
GGATGCCAACAGATCCTATTACAACAAAGAAGTCGAGAAAAGAGCTAGCTATGCAGGTAGCAAAGTCTGGAGGGTGGGGTACCTGGGTAATGAATCGGATTTTGAAACAAGAGGTGGAATATATAAAAACAGGAAAGCTTCCAGCACCAAAGCAAGGGAAGCACATTAAGGTTGCAAGCTGGTTAACAGATGAGGGAACAATGCTTGCAATGCGTGAGTATATATCATTTGCTGGTGAAGGTATGCCTTTGTATATTTAATTGTTCTGAATTGTAATCAAATATCTAATAAGCAGTGTAATTTCCTAGCAATGACATCTGCTAGACTAGCACGTGCAGTAATAGCTTATTGGACAGCAACATACGAGGAAGAGCTGCTAGAAGAAGGTACCCAATTACCAATCATATCAGTTACAGGTATGCAGCGGCGAATTAAACGTGCTCTGTCAAGTCGATCAGCCCGAGCCTGGTTGTTAAAACTGGGACGGAATTGGAAGGAAGTGAAGAAAGGAATTTACAAAGATGGTCATGAGAGAGAAGACGTAAAGAGATATCGCCAAAATGTTTTTCTTCCTCGAATGGAATCCCTGAAATCTAAATTGATGGAGTGGGATGAGAATCTTGGTTCCATTAACACAGAACAACTTATTGCGGCTGGTACGAAGCCTGTTGTATTTGTCACACATGATGAATGCACATTTAACTCCAATGATGGACGAAAGAGAATCTGGATACACGAGGACAAAGTACTAATACGTAAAAAGGGTCGTGGTCAGGGACTACATGTCTCTGATATTGTAACTCCAGTGGGAAGACTGGGTGGAGGAGCAGTTTGTGAGATTTTGAAGTGTGGTGGAGATGTTTGGTGGACAGGAGAGTTGTTGTTGAAACAACTGATAGAGAAAGCAATTCTCTTATTCGAAGCATTCTTTCCAGGATGTCAGGCATTATTTGCCTTTGACAATGCTAAGATTCATCAAAAATATGCATCTGATGCACTTCAAGTTACGAGTATGAATCTAACACCTGGCGGCAAAAATACTCAGCCAATGCGGGATGGATATTTCATCGAGCCAGTAGAACCGAATATAATACATCAACAGTCAATGATGTTACCAGATAGTCGGTTAAAGGGACTGAGGATTGTGTTAGAAGAACGAGGCCTTTGGCCAGAAGGAAGAAGATTCCTTACTCAATGCTTGATTGCTGGAAATAAGCCTGGTGAAAAGAAATTAAATCCTGCATGCCGGCATGCTAGCAATGCAAATTGTTGTGCACGAGCATTACTTTCATCACAACCTGACTTCCAGGCACAAAAGTGTCAAATCCAGGAAGTTATTGAAGCTGCAGGACATCAGATTATTTTCTATCCTGCCTTTCACTGCGAGCTTAACTTTATTGAATATTTCTGGGGCCGTGCTAAGTTGTATACACAGGCTCACTGTGAATATACATTTTCTTCATTGGTAAAAAATGGTACCAGAGGCATTGGCCAAAGTTCCAGATGAATTGATCTGGAAATATTATCAAAGAACATTGCGGATGATGGATGCATACAGAAACAACATAGTACATGGTTCTGAAGACTTCAAGCGGCATGTTTATACACGGTATTCATCCCATCGACGTCTTGCAGAATCTGACCTTCATGTATAACTGTTTAATCTCTGTAGTTAATTTTTTATTTGCTAGTTTATGATTGCTTTTTGAACCAGCTTTTAAAAGTATTGTCTATCTTAATTACTTAATATTACAACTTATCATCAAATTAATTTAGCTTGAAATGATTTTTTAGACCTTATCCTGAAGTCTGCATACCAGAGGATAAAATACAAACTAAAGGACAGAAAGATTAGGGTACCCAGATTAAAGGGGTAGGGCAAAGGTTAAATACAGTGTTACGGTTGCCGTTGCAGCAGGAATCGTCACATTTTTGGTGTGAAAGTTGGTATAGTGACTAGCCTTCCGGAACCATACTAGTATAAGTGTTCCGTGGTCACAAAAAGAGTAACGTTGCCCCTGCCCTAGGAGTTCTACAGTATTATGCCAACGGGTCCAGAACCACACATTATTAAGATACAAGATCTTCACTCTATCCTTTGCTACATCAGCTCCGTGGCCTTTATTCTAGAGTGGTCCCGGATGTAACTCCCGAATGAAAGGGTACTCCGCCAAATATTGACCAAAAACTTAAAGTCGAGAGCCTCCATTAGTGCCCACACCCACCAGACACCAACCCCGTTGAGAATTTGTGTGGCGATAAAAGGAGTTATCCCGGTAGGTAATCTGGGGGAGTCGGGTGCGGGGTATTGAGAGCGTCTCCGAGGGATGCATGGGGGGCTTCTCGTTGGGGCAATCGAACGAAGTAACTAATACGCACCATGCCCGAACACACCTTAGTTAGGGAACGCAGTGGCATTGGAAGGGTCTCTAGATATGATCGTGATGGCGAGTGCAGACAGCGGGTATTCCGCAGGGGTGGAGGAATAACGCTGGTGTGGAGGTAGGATGTGTTCGACAAGTGGTCCATGACCCATTGTTTCTGCTACCTATCGAGAAAGAGAAAACATCCGCCACGGTCCTCCAAACCCTCATAAGAGGAAGAAACATACAAACAATAGTCACAGCCCTGCCAACCAGAATATAGCAAGCCCTTTATGTAAACCGTTGTGTCCCACTCACTACTGCCTGGGATTACGTCTCCATCAGATTGCTCTTCCCGTTAAACAGGCCGTGGTTGGATTTGATGTTGTATCACAGAAGCTAGATGCGGGGGTACTGCGGTTAAGGAAGGCACAGTCGGCGGAGGTTTCATCTGGGTCGTGGATAGAGATGGCTGGGGTTTCGGAGGAGTTTCTCCGGAGGGTGGTGTCCGGGATGAACGTGAAGGGGTTACTGGGATGACGAGTTCTCGGGTGAATCACACGCTATGGCGCACATCGCCGGATGAGCTACAAGTAATTGGAAAAATGTCCTATAACATCGAGAGTTACCAAAAGTCTCTGTTTTTCTTAAGAGGGTATGAGCTAGAGAGGTAGCGGCGGCTCTCAAAGAAGGACTACGCACGGTATTATGGAGAAACCGTATAGAGCAGGTCGGAGGAGAGGAAGAAAAAAAATCAATTCGAACTAAACAGGTTGGGATGGAACGGACGACTTGGTACTAAGGAAACAACAAAGCACTATCTGGTCATAACATATATAAGAAAGCAGAGTCCCTACTCTTCTGATGCGCCGAAATCACAAGTATGCCAAGCCTGCTAGCGTCATCGCAGCCGATGATCATACGGTACTCGGACTTCAAACAAGTCAATCAACGAACGTGGAAGTTCTACTCATTTTCCTTTTACTTTTCCACCGGCTGCTCTTGATCCGTGCTCTTGAACTGGACCTGCCCAACTTCTTGATCCGAACAACGCTGGGCGCTCTCCCCGCTCTCCCCGCTCGCTCCATCCCCTCCCCCCGTCAACCCCGAAAGCGGTCTTGTCTGAGGCGCTGGCGCAAGCGCACTGAACAACGTGAACGCAAACGAAAATACCCTACAACGCAAAACGGTTAGAATCTCCGAACCACCCATCAACCTCCGGCTCACTGCCACCCCCCCCAAAACTAAGGGCGGATTCGGAAAGAAACCCTACAAAATCACCAACGAAATAAAGAACCTCGCCCTCATTAGCTCACAAATCCCACCACGCGCCCTATTATCCCCAAATCCGCACTCGGGAAACGGCCCATCTGTATCGAACCACCCCTTCGGCTTTCTCAAGAGCCCCAAATCCGTCGCTTGGGAGACGTCAACCACCATCCAGAGGCAGAACTCTGCGAAGAACAGGAGGAAAACTGATATCCCGTAGAGCCTGCCGACGATGAAGAAGTAGTACATGTCGATCCCCACATGCATGGTGGTGACCAGGGAGGCGGTTAGGACCAGGACGCTTACAAGCGTGAGCCTAACTTAGCCTCGAAGAGAGGAAACAAGGGATGGAAGGGGAAGCACCTTATTGTATGCACACGTTGCGCTGTTTCTGCGATGCATACCGCAGCGTTTGCTATGGTAATAAGGATAAAGGCAAAGAATCCCGGGCGAATCGGGGTCCGGTTCCATTGCGGGTCGCTGCGGAAGTTGGTTCTCATGTCTAGAGCGGAAAGAGATCGGCAATATTTTTACTTCCTGACGATTCGCAAAAGCGGTGTCTCCTGGGAAGATGGAGGCGCGATAATCTAGGAGCAAGGTTACCGTACAGGCGGACTGCGCGGGGAAAGACGATGGTCAGGCATGCGCCTGGGGGGATGGTTTCTGACAGGCTCACCCCACCTTTTTTTGGTGCCCTGTGCGAATGGCTGGGCCGTTCAGCTCGATTAGGCCGGAAGCAGCCCCCCCGAGCTTATGATTGGCCGGCGGACATGATTGGTTTTTGGATGTTTCAGATTGCAGTTGTGTGCTCTTAGAGGTTACTTGTACTGTACCAGCGAACGGATTATTGGAAAAACCAAAGCACGGGATCATTGTACCGGCATCCGCTTTGTAAAGTATGATAATAGGGCATTTTAACATTTGATGGCCAGGTATAGTTCTCAGGTTGGTCAGTCGACCTATACCACACATGTGAAGAGTATTCCGAGAAACCATATACCCGACACCTAACAATTGGGGCTCGGGGGAATACGGGTAATTGAGATGAAAAAGCAAAAGGTTTGGGGTCCCAATCTCTGCGGAGATGACCTTGTTTAGATGTAGCAGTTATCAATACAAGACGTGTTAATGGCCACCCTGTAAGTATCACAACTCAAAACTATTAAACGAGGCACCGTAAAACTCTTGGAATCCACTATCGCTGAAACTGGGCGGCGTGGAAGTGAATCAAATAGCCGAGGTCTTGGATTACCCTTTTCCATGGGATCCACGATAATGAAGAATACAGGTCTTGAAAATCAGATCATGGATATAGACTATAGAACATAGAACACAGTAGTCCTTGGTGCCAGTACTCAGGATGCAAGCAATTACTACTCCAAGTTCCAGGATGCAAGCAAGCGCTACTACAATTTTCAGGAACTGATACCAAAAGTGAACCTTATGACCTAAGTCACATATCATGTGGATTTTATAACTTTAAAATAAAGAACATTTTTAGTCATATTGGTTCTATAATACACAGCCTATAAAGAAAAATTCTGGCACCACTGCCTCCCTCCACCCCATGGTCAGAATCTCATCAGGGTATGTTATACATTTCTATATAAAGAAGCTACAAGTGTCAAACCTTGGATTGAGTACTGGGTGCAAGAGTGTAAAACATTAATTACTTTATTAACCACTACTAGTAAACCTAGCAATTACAATATATTTATGTATTTTAAAAAATCTGAGAATCTCTTATCAGAAGGATATACAGAAATCATATTTTTTAAGAATTTACATTAAGGTATTGCATGCTCTGTACTGAATTACAGTAATGATATTATGTTAGAGTAGGGCTACAACTCAACTAATATGCCCTATGCCTGTATGGTATGACTGTGACTTCTTTTTTGCTTAAACTTTTACAAACAGGATCACTACTTGTTTCTATATCTTCAGTAATACCTGCATGATCATGCTGCATACCACACAGAAAATTTTACAATCATATTCACTTCGATTTCAGAAATGTTAAGGCTTTCAATTTCTCGAACCTCCTTATGTCCACTCCTCTACTCCCGTACTCGCATGTCTGTTCTCCGGCAATATCGTACAAAGCAGGCAACATCTACATCTCAGGACAAAGATACTGAACAGCAAATTTCCTTGAGTGGACACAAGCGGGCTCTAGCAGAATTGAGAGATGATTGCAAGACACACCTAGAAGATTTCTTCTATAAGCGTAAGTCTGCTCAGGACGAGGAGCTACAGGGCATCCAGGATATACTTGATATATGGGAGAATGAATATGACAACTTGTTGGAGAGGCAAAGCATGTATCTTGCAAGAAGAAAGCAACTTAAAGGGGTCTGAGAGTTGGAACAAGAACAATCTTTGAAATGGTGAGGTATTGGTTCTCCTACCTATAGTTCTTATACATTTTCTAATATGATTATAAATATATACTAGGCTATTTGAAATACCTGCAAGTCCGAGAGTGGCTGAGCAAAATACTAGCTTAAGTAGGGGTATAGGTATGATAACAAGGTAGCCTTTAAGTACCAGATAGTAACTAATATTAAACTTTAGAATATATTAGCCATTGGGCTAGGTGGGAGAAAAGGGGTAGGTATAGTGATGACAGGAAATTTGTAGGACACTAGTAGCAATAATTGTATACTACAAGTTTATAAATGTCTCTAATGTAATAAAATTTCAATTAACAGTATGGGTCTGTTTGGATATGACTGTTCTGTTCACATATACAAATTGTATTATGGTTCTACCAGGGAATAGTTAGGCCCTCTTTAGCATACCAGAAAAATGCTATTTTTCTGACTTTTGTGCCATTTTTCTATCTGAAATATTTTTAAAAAAGGGAGGTGTGTTTGGCATGCATATTAAAATGGAATTTTTTAAATTTAGTACTGTTTTTTTTTATAACATTCTTTTTGTAAAATATATAGATATTAGGGTATAATAGAAAGATAAAATATGGTTCTGGACATCTTAAGTATACTCTTCAGAATTTGTAATGGGGGACAGCTTGGCATTTAGCTACAATTTCAAAACGTGAACAGATGTTCAAGTCCTAGACTTAACAGTTATTTTTAATATGTTCAAGCCACGTATCAGTCATGGTTACCCAGCCAGAGAGACCGAATATGTATAGGGTTTTGGTTGTATTTATTGGCTGTGGTTTTTGTAGTTACCACGCAAAGGGTTTCCTTGGTATTTATCAGCAAAAATAAAAGCTTGTATCCTGTGCGTCCTGTGTGTCTGATGCACAGGACGCCCAGGATACAAACCGTTAATCAAGAGGCAAGACGGCAGCTACCAAATCTCAGAATGCAATGGTCCTTGGAGGCAAAACTTAGGACACTGCCAGAATGCAAGCGAGCCTTGGTGCCAAAACTCAGAGCGCAGCCAAAATGCAAGTGAGCCTTGGCGCCAGAACTCAGGACGCCGCCAGAATACAAGCAAGCACTACGGCAATTTATAGCATGCAATACCAGAATTAGACCTTGCAACCCAGGTCACATGTAGATTCTGAAACCTTTCAAATATACAGTATTTCTCATTATATTCAAGTTGGTTCTATAATACATGGTACAGAAAGAAACCATCTCCCGCCCAATCCTTTACTATAAAACTGGCTTGAACCACTTACCTGAAAGATGATAACTGCAGCAGCTTTAGAGTCAGGAAGCTGTTTGAGGTACTGTTGGAAAGCTGATGTTGAGTAGAATCAGGCTGCTGAGTATTCGACACTTTGCCGAAAGGACACCCATGGAATCTGGCATCAAAGTCAGTACTGGACCAGGGTAAAGACCACTTGCAGAACAGGCTGTAGCTCTACCAATATTGGCACTGGGTAGATGTCTGAGGTGCTGGTGGAAAGCTGACGTTATGTAAAATTGGGCTGCTGAGTATCGGCCGCTGCAGCCAAAGAACGCCTGGACAATCTGACATCAAAGTCAGCACTCTGCCAAAGCTCTGCCAAGCGAAATACCACTTTTATAACAGGCTGTAACTCTATCCATATTAGCGCCGGTGAGACGTCTGAGGTGCCATTGGAAAGCTAGTGTCAAGTAGAACCAGGCCGCCAAGTATCAGACTCTGCTTGGAAAGGGCACCTAAGCAATCTGGTATCAAGGTCAGCACTCTACCAGAACTCTGCCAAAACTCTGCCGGGGTAAATGCCAATTTCATAACAGACTGTAGCTCTACCACTATTGGTGCTGGGTAGACATCCGAGGTACTGTTGGAAAGCTGGCATCGTGTAGAATCAGGTCATCAAGTATCATATGCTGCGTCCAAAGGACACCCAGGAAATCTGGGACCAAAGTCAGCACTTGCCAGAACTGCACCTGGATACATACCACTTTCATAACAGGCTGTAGCTCTCCCAATATTGGTGCCAGGTAGATGTCCGAGGTAGCGTTGGAAAGCTGGCGTCAGGTAGAACCAGGCCGCCGAGTATCGAATACTGTGTCCAAAGGGCGCACAAGCACTCTGGCATCAAACTCAGCATATAAGAGGGGCTTCCTCTGTAACTGGATGTAACGATCCTATGTTATAGAGCTATGGTAACCTAAGTCTACGCCCATACATAAGACCAAGAGGTCTTGTGGTAGACCAGGAAGGTATACTGGAGTATGCCAAGGATATCTGATGGTCCAGGTATTCTGAAAGAATCGAAGGTAATTAAGGAATAGGTGTAACTAGGTAGTGGAATTAATGTGACTATGTCCACTCCGACTTAAGGATAGGTCGGAAGGCTGGGTGAGTTCACACTGTCTAAGGAGATCACGTTACTCTACTAGGGAGACTAGTTTCGTGTCACCATGGGCGTACTTACCCTACCTTGGAGACACTATTACCCTACCTTCCATGGGAAATGTTCTTGGGGGGATTCCACGAAATGTTAGGATTGTTTGTTACGCAATAACGATCAAGGGACACTTGCTTGCACACTGATTGGAAGACTACGGGAGGAGCTAGAGTGCTCCGAACATGCTGTAACTTGGCAGGATTATTCCTAACAGGTACCTGCGGCCCCAGGGTGCGCCCCGGGCGTCATAGGCCAAAATGGGTGGAGTTGCCATCTTACTAGTTAAATGGAATCAGTGAAGACCTGTCAATAACACTGTATACGCCAGTGCCATCCGTCCGACAGGAGGCTGTTCGCAGGATACATAAGGGGGCCAAGGTGAGAAGGTCAGGTACCTTCTCTAAAAAGAATGGAGTAAAACTGTTAAGAATCCTACCGAGTAGAACCTAGCGACAGGTAACGATACTTCTCTGTAAGATGATAGCTCTCAGGCTTGTGCCTACGCGATCCCGATAGTACAGTCCTATGACTACTATCGTGTTCGCGCCTATCCCCTTATTCTTCCTTAGTCCTCACTCAGGACTTAATCGTTCGACGTGGGAGGAGAAATAGTTTTCTTGCTTAAGAGGAAAGACAATTCTCGGGTTTCTCAAGATCAATCTTAAAGAGCGTAAAGGTAGGTTTTAATGATAATAACTTAAAGGTAGGAAATAAACAAGAAGAACGTGTGAAGAGCTCATACTCGGGGTCCTAGTGACCCCTTTATATAGTAGCTCTTCACCTGGCGTGACTCATACCTCGCGTCACGCGAACCCTGTGACTCATAACCATGAGTCATGTGAAATCCATCAGACGACTCCTATGAGTCGCTGCGCAACATGCCTAAAACCAATCAAAACATAATAACCTAGTCAGGTGCGCAACTTGCGTCACCTGAGTGAAACCCATGACTCATAAGTTGAGTCACATGTGAAAATCATAACATTGTGTGACTCACAACTGTAAGTCATGAACAGGTAAACATAATAACCTATGGCACACTAATGTGCGTTATGTGAAATCCCAACATACCTATAACTCGAAAGTCCGAGCTATGTGAAATCTGCCTTGCTTAGTCACAGTTTGTGACATTAGCTCTCCTCTCCCTCAGCCCGAGTCCCATCGGGCTTCAGTCTTCTATTTCCCATCTACTTCCTTTGGGTAGCGGATAGTACCTATTCGCTCCCATGTTCACCCTGACCACTCAGGCCAGAGTTCTTCTCGCTTCCTTCTCTTCTCTTCTCCAGTCGTTCTCGAGAGCCTTTCTCATGTTTCTTTCTCCTTGCAACTCCTCCGTCAATTTGTTGTTGCTCTACTTCTCCCTTTCCAGCTCCTTCTTGAGCTCCTCTATCTTTTCCGCCTGATATTCCAGCAACCTGCTGGTTTCGACCTTCTCGGCTAGCCACTTCATTTTGACCTCCTTCGAGGTCTCGGGTTTCGTCTCTTCTTCCATCTCTTTTTGCAAGGAAACCTGCTTCGATTTCCTGGGTCTTACCCATCCTTTTTGTTTTTTTGCCCGCCTCCTTCTCGATTCCGTCCTCGGAGTCAGTTCGATGTATTGTACCAGATCCACTGGCTCTGGTGTGGGGGATTTCGTTGGCATCGGGGATCTCGTTGGTGATCCCAGAGGCGAAGTTTTGGGTGGCCATCGGTTCTTCTCCTGAGTCCTGTATCCCGAGCCTTCTTTCTCGCCTTGGTGCACTTGGCACCTGTTGTCGTAGCAACCTGTCCATGACAGGTTCGCGTGTTCCCTTTGGGTAGTGGGAGTCTCGTGTATCGGTAGGTCTTTTAGACTTATCCAGTCCTCGGGGTTGTATTCCATCTCGTCCTTTGTCTGTTCGGGGCTCGGGGTGCACTATCCCGGGCTGGTCAGCGTGATATGTTTGAACGCATCGCGTCCTGGTAGGTGTTGTAGGGTTGACTGCATCATTGTCGCACCTCTTCCTTTGGGATATTCCCACTCGTAGGAGTCTGTGCGGCGTAGTGGCGGGGCCGCACATTCGGATTCGGGTGCGTCTTCTACCGTTGATTGACGGCTTGCTCAGGTATCGTTGATGGAATTGGTTGACTCCATTTTGCGCGTGATCGAAGTTTTCTGCTGGGTACCAGGTCTTATCGTGTTCGGGCGAGTATCCCGTCTACTTTGCTCTGTACTGCAAGCGACCGTAGTGGAATCGAGAGTCGACGATTTCTTCGACTTCGTATTCTGATTCACAGTCTATTTCGATAGGCGGTGGTGGGGGTTTTTCTTGATATGGTAGAGGATTGTCTTGATAGAGTTCAAGGAGGCTGATGTGGAAGGTGCTGTGTATTTTCATTGATGGTGGGAGGTCGAGCTTATAAGAGCAGCTTCCTATTCTTGCCAATATCTTGAATGGTCCTATTTTCTTGTAATCCAGTTTTTTCGTCGGTGGTGTGGTTCGGATGTTGCGTGGTAGTAACCAAACCATATCTCCTGATTTTAGGTTCGGATTGGGTTTTCTGTGGCGATCGTAGTCTTTCTTCTGTCATAATTGTGCCGCAACTATTTCATTTCGCAATGTGTCATGTAGTTGACTCATATCCTTTTTATCCGTTATCTTTCCTTGGAGCATATGACCTATAGCTTCGTATTCTGGATGTGTGCCATAATTTGCGAAGAAAGGAGTCGTCTTGATTGTTTCTTGTTTTCCGTGGTTGTAGGCGAACTCGGCTAGTGGTAGCCAGTCGTACCTGTCACGAACTGTGACTAAGCAAGGCAGATTTCACATAGCTCGGATTTCCGAGCTATAGGTATGTTGGGATTTCACATGACGCACACTAAGTGCGCCATAGGTTATTATGTTTACCTGTTCGTGACTTACAGTTGTGAGTCACACGGTGTTATGAATTTCGCACATGACTCATACTTATGAGTCATGGATTTCACTCAGGTAACGCGAGTTGCCCACCTGATTTGGTTATTATGTTTTGATTGATTTAGGCATGTTGCGCAGCGACTCATAGGAGTCGTCTGATGGATTTCATATGACTCAGAATTATGAGTCACAGGGTTTGCGTGACGCGAGGTATGAGTCACACCAGGTGAAGAGCTACTATATAAAGGGGTCACTAGGACACCGAGTATTAGCTCTTCACACGTTCTTCTTGTTTATTTCCTACCTTCAAGTTATTATCAATAAAACCTACCTTTACACTCTTTAAGAATTATCTTAAGAAACCCGAGGATTGTCTTTCCTCTCAAGCAAGAAAACTATTTCTCCTCCCACGTCAAACGACTAAGTCCTAATCAAGGACTAAGAAGAATAAGGAGATAGGCGCGAATACAATAGCAGTCAAAGGACTGGGCCATCGGGATCTCGCAGGCACAGCCTGAGAGCTATCACCTTACAGAGAAGTATCGTTACCTGTCGCTAGGTCCTACTCGGTAGGATTCTTAACAGTACCAATCATCTTGTTGGTAGTTGATGTATGCGCGGAGATATTGTTCCAATATGCCGTTAATTCTTTCCGTTTGCCCATCCGTCTGGGGGTGGGAAGCTGTGCTCATTCGTCGTTCGATTCCTAATTTTTCTGTTATTTCCTTCCATACTTCCGAAGTAAATAGTAATCCCTGATCGCTAATGATGTCTTTGGGTAATCCGTGCAGGCGGTATATTTCTTTTAGGAATATGGTCGCAAACTGCCGGGCCGTCATATCCGTTTTGCAATGTATGAAGTGACTCATTTTGGTCAGGCAATCTACTACCACTAGTATGGCGTCGTAATCGTTTGACTTGGGTAATTCGGTTATAAAGTCTAATGATATGGACTTCCATGGTTTTTCTGGGGCCTCGTTTGATTTGAGTAATCCGTAAGGTGCGTGTAGTACCACTTTGATTCTCTGGCACATGTTGCAATTCTTGACATATCGTTTGATGTCTTCTCTTATCTTGGGCCAGTAATATCTTTGGTTGATGAATTCAGTAGTTTTGACGGTTCCTCCATGCCTGGCATATGGAGGGTCGTGATGGTGTCGTATGATTTCCGTGCGTAATTCTTCTTTGTTTGGTATCCAGATTTTCCCGTCGTACCACAGGTAGTCGTCTTTCAATTGGCACAACCCTAAGGCTACCCCCTTGGCTTCGTTGATTCCTTGTGCCAGTTTTTCCCTGATGGCTTGGATTTCCTCGTCTTGCAAACTTTCTTTCTTGATATCTTCTTCCTATGTTGTTTGTGTGTTGATTTCATTCAGGGACTCATATCCACTGTCTTCGTCCTGTGATTGAAAATATTTTTCTTTTAGTAACAGTATTTGTTGTTTCTGTTTGATTCTTTCATCTTCTGGATCTTTTGGTTTGTCCGCTGATCGTCTCGTTAAGGCATCTGGTTTTCCTCCTTCTTTTCCGGGGCGGTATTCGATCTTGAAGTTGTAGGTGCTGAGCTTCTCCATCCACCTTATCTGTTGTCCATTTAACTCCTTCGTTGTCATGAATGGTACCAAGTTCTTGTGGTCCGTGAGTATTTTGACCGGTGTCTGATTGTTTTACATGTATCTTCTCCATTCCTTCAGTGCTTGAACTATCGCTAATAGTTCTTTGTCAAGGACGTCGTAGTTGCATTCTGATGGGGTCATCATTTTGGATCAGAAAGCCACCGGTCTCCATTTGCCGTCCTCGCATTTTTGGGAGAGTATGCCAGAGCATACGTATTTCGAAGTATCTGTTTCAATCATTGTTTCTTTTGTTGGGTCGAAATGTACCAGTATTGGTCCTTTGGTGATCTTGGTCCTTAGTTCGTCAAATGCTTCTCTTTCTTTGGTGCCCCATTTCCATTTGACATCCTTTTTTGTTAGGTTGTATAATGGTTTAGCTGTTCGGCTAAAACCTTCTATGAATCTTCGATAGAAGTTGCAGAATCCCATAAAGCATTGGATATCCGTTTTGTTTTTTGGGTATTCCCATTCCCATATGGCTTTGGTTTTAACTGGGTCCATCTGTACCCCTTCTCCATTGATGATGAATCCTAGATATTCGGTTTCCTTTTTGTAGAATTCGCATTTGCTGGGTTTGCACCTCATTCCTGATTCTTTGATGTCGGCCATTATGTTGTTGACGTCCTTTCGGTGTTGTTCCATATCTTTGGAGTATATTAATACATCGTCCAGGCAGATGATGCAACATATATCCAGGTACTTGTGGAGTACTTTGTTGATCCATCGTTGGAACGAGGGGGGTGCATTGGTTAGCCCAAACGTCATAACCAAGTATTGGTAGGTCCTATATTTCGTCGCGAATGTTGTTTTCCATTCATCTACTTTCTTGATTCTGACATTGTGATAGGCATCCCTAATGTCCAGTTTGGTGAAGTATTTGGCTGACGCCAGTCGATCCAATGCTTCTCCAATTAGAGGTAGGGGATATCTATTCTTTTTTGTTATGTGATTGAGTGCTCGGTAATCAATGCATAATCTTAGTTTTCTATCCTTCTTTTTGATAAACAGGATGGGTGATCCTCCGTTGGCATAGGATGGCTGAATCCATCCTCTTTCCAGGTTTTGTGGAATGTATTTCCTTAGTTCTTCGAGTTCGGTTTCTCCTAGTGGGTATATTCTCTTCTAAGGCAGTCCTTTGCTAGCTTCCTCGAAATTGATTTCCAAATCGACATCTGGCCTGTGGGGAGGTAACTTGGTTGATTCCATTTCTTGGAACAAGTCTAGATGTTGATGGTATTCCTTGGGTACCAATTGGTCTAGTTTTTCCTTCTTTGTCTGTGGTCGACTTCTTATGGCTAGCTCTGTGCTGATATTGATTTTTGCTAGGCTTGTTCCTTGGTTTTGATAATCCCATTTGAGAATTCCTGCCATTTCTCCCTTGCGATAGAATTTCCCGAAGGCTTGTGCCAATATCCTGTTGATTTCGATCCTTGGTGCTTTCTCTGGTGGCGGCCTCTTCTGGTCTGTGCTGCCGAACCCTTTGGTTCCTCTGGTGGTTTTGGTCAGGTTCTCCACTTCTTGGAGTTCCTCTTCATTGATTTTTTCGATAATCAATTGCGTGATCTTATCGCCTCTTTTCACCATATAGTCTTTATTGTCCTGGTTGACTATGACCACCTTCAATTCACCTGTATAATCGGCGTCTATTACTCCAGCATTGGTAGTGAGTCTGTGTTTGACTGCGAGACCGCTGCGTGGTGCTATACGCCCATAGGTTCCTTGAGGTAACGCAATGGTTATGCCCGTTGGAATAATTACCTGCCTGTTGGCCGGTATCTTGACTTCTTCGCTGGTATACAGGTCGTGTCCCGCTGCCCTCTCAGATCCTCTTGTGGGTATCTTTGCTTCTTGGCTTAGCTTCTTGACTGTGATCTTTGGATTCTTTCTTGGTTGAACTTGATTGAACCTCGCGTCTAGGTTCTCTTGGATTGCTTCTTCTTCTGGTGTTGCGTATATTACCGGCGAGCTGTGGAGACACCATGTCATACATCGTTCGCTGGTAAACGCAACCTTTCCTTCTTCCCAACTGATGGTAGGGTTGTGTTGTCGTAACTATGGCATCCCTAGGATTATCTCATGGTGTTGCAGATTCGCCACTTGGAAGGTCGCCACTTCTCTATGATTTCCAATGTCCATAGGTACTTGCGCTGTATGGGTAATTGGCTCCATATCTCTGGGTCTTCCATCTGCGAGGTAGATCTGCCTTTCTTTCTTCGTTTTCTTGGTTCTTAACTGATGTTTTTTGCATACTTCTTCGTCTATGAAGTCTTCCGTTGCTCCCGAGTCGAGCATCGCATGTATTCTGGTTGCTTGTTTTTTGTCGTTATATATTGTGGTTTCGATCATGATATGATCATTGTCGTTATTGTTTCCTTTCTGACTTAAAAGAGTGTAGTAGTTGGCTGTCCAGATGAGTTTGTCTTTCAGAGGGTCCCGCAGACCATCTATTGCTGGAGACCTTCGTCTTTTGCCACCGTTTCGTATTTGTCTTCGATATCGATTTCCCTTGTATTGCTGCAGGGTTGGAACCTAGTGTTTGGCTTGGTATTCTGTTGACTTCTTCCTTGATTTGGGTTGGCCGGCCATCTGCAATCCTTTATCATGTGCTCTGCTATTCCGCATCTTAGGCACAGGTTGTTGTTTCGTCTCCTAAGGTATTCATCTCTTCCGAGGTTGAGCGACAGTCTTTTCCTTGTTGCGTCCAAGTTCATTGCATCGCCTCCTTGCGTGGTGGTCCTATAGGTCCCATTCTGATTTCTGGGGTTGTTTTGGTTTCTCTGGTATGTTTGGTTAGACTGGCTTGAGGCTGGCTGAGTCTTTTGTATCCAGTCTAGTTGTCCACATTGAATTTCTTTTCGAATGGCCCAGCTAGCCATGGCTTCCGTCGTTGTGAATTTTTCCTCGCTGTATCTCCAGGCTTCTTGATAGGTCCTTTTTAGACCTTTCAGGAACCACCTCATTACTGTTACTTCGTCGCACTCCGTATCATATTGGAGAAGTCTGAATTCATACCAATAATCGGTGAGGTTCTTCGTTCCTTGTCTGTTATCTTCCAATTTGTTCCAGGCCGATTGGCTTAGTTCCATATTCATGAACTGGGCTTCGAATATGATTTTGAAGCTGTCCAGGTTGTCCATGGTACTGGTGTCTGACTGAGCACTATAGGAGTAACCCACTGTAGCGCTGCTCCTTCAAGTAGTGTCAAGGTGTAGCGTATTTTGTCATCATCGTGTTCATGGTTCCACCCTACTGCATTGAAGTATGTGAGGAGTTGGACAATAAATCCTCGTAGTTTGCTTCTTTCCCCATCGCATCTTGGTGGTGTTTTGACTTTTGGCTTCTGATCTTTGTTTCGGAATTCCTCTTGTATCATTTGTTGCACTTCCTCTCGAGTGAACATGGCTGGTGCTGCTGGTGGCGGTCCAGGTGGTGGTGCTGACATTCTTTCTGGTCTTGGCGTATCTGGAGTTTCTTCTGGTAAAGCTGGAGTGATTGGTTCTGGGGTGATGGGACTGGTTGATCTTGCTGAGTGTCGACTTGCTTCACTAAGTGCTTCTTCCAACCCTCCTAATCCTAGACTGTCGTCTTGGACGTCTATGTCTCCCTCGTGATCTCTGTTGAAAGGATCCGTGGTGTAATTGTGAAGTGTCGCGTTGTAGACACATTCTAATGTTAAGAATCCTACCAAGTAGAACCTAGCGACAGGTAACGATACTTCTCTGTAAGATGATAGCTCTCAGGCCTGTGCCTACGCGATCCCGATAGTCCAGTCCTATGACTACTATCGTGTTCCCGCCTAACTCCTTGTACTTCCTTAGTCCTCACTCAGGACTTAATCGTTCAACGTGGGAGGAGAAATAGTTTTCTCGCTTAAGAGGAAAGACAATTCTCCGGTTTCTCAAGATTAATCTTAAAGAGCGTAAAGGTAGGTTTTATTGATAATAACTTAAAGGTAGGAAATAAACAAGAAGAACGTGTGAAGAGCTCATACTCGGGGTCCTAGTGACTCCTTTATATAGTAGCTCTTCACCTGGCATGACTCATACCTCGCATCACGCGAACCCTGTGACTCATAACCATGAGTCGTGTGAAATCCATCAGACGACTCCTATGAGTCACTGCGCAACATGCCTAAAACCAATCAAAACATAATAACCTAGTCAGGTGCGTAACTTGCGTCACCTGAGTGAAACCCATGACTCATAAGTTGAGTTATGTGTGAAAATCATAACATCATGTGACTCACAACTGTGAGTCACGAACAGGTAAACATAATAACCTATGGTGCACTAATGTGCGTCATGTGAAATCCCAACATACCTATAACTCGAAAGTCCGAGCTATGTGAAATCTGCCTCGCTTAGTCACAGTTTGTGACAAACACGGACTAAAACCGATGCAGTTAGCATGAGCTATCCGGAAGGGTTCTCAGAGTAGTCCCGGGTAGTGCTGGAGACATCTGGGAAGGTGTTACGCCAATCAAGCCTACACATGCCCCTTTTGCCGTAGGCCCTTTATGGATTGTTGGAAGACTCTAATAGTATGATACGTATCACGCTGAGTTGTATGCCACGGGTAACGGACCATGGGTAGCACCCACGGGTCCTGCCACCGATACAGCTCTACGTAGGAGCGTCATAGACCCTGTAAGTTCGCAATCATGGAAGATAGAACTTAACCGGAGGATACCTGATGTCTATGGGTGCTTGTATAGATCATAGCACGTGGGAAGAGAGTCATTTAGTTAGCTTTCCTAGGTGACTTGACAGTTAGCCACTGGCGAGTCACTGATGCGCGGCAGTTTTCTCTCCGGTAGGTGTATTGGTAAACACCTCGCAACAACTGATATGCATACGGGGATTCCTGCTAGAGTGCGCTAACACCTTAGGTCCTTCGGGGATGCAGTAATGGTGCCGGCAATCCTTACAGAGAAGGGCATACTCATGTTGGTTAGGGCAACATGATGGAGGTGTTTTTGGTATACGTCTGCCTACATGAAGCTTATACGAGAACTCTCCTACCCCAACACAATCAACATCCTCTCAAGAGACTTTAACTGAGATAAGCCAGAGCTTGACGATATTAAGTTTTACTGTTTACTTTTATTCTTTACACTTTACAAGAGTTGTGCTGGAGAGATTTGAAGTTTGGTGCAGTCGTAACCTTAGGAACCATCTATCTGAGGGAGTCCCCGTTACACCCAGGGCCGAGGCTGTGCAAAACAGGTGAAAGTATGGAGAATAGAATGCGCATCAGGAGAGGGCTGGTCTGTGGTGGGAGAATCATAGTAAAGCCAGTATGGGGTAGAGGCAGAATAGGAACAATCAGGATCATGCTAGACCAGATCGAGAGGCAGACTGCAAGTTAACAGGATGCGAAGGAGGATGTAAGCAAGAGCCAGGAGCGACAGGGTATACAGATAGAAGGTTGGAGGGATACAGGAAGGAGGAGTGATAGGATTAGGTTCAATTGGGGGTAGAAAGATAGGACCTAAGGGTAGTTGGAATCAAGAACGCGTAAACTGAGAAACGAGCGTTACGGACCAGGATTGCGCTAGGCTGGGGAAGGCATGGGTCCAGAAGTAGAGAGTGTAACGGGGGCTCCCTCAGGTAGATGGTTTCTCAGGATGCGACCGCACCAAACTTTGAATCTCTTAAACACAACTCTTGTGAAATGTAAAGAATAAAAGTAAATAGTAAAACTTAATATCGTTAAGCTCTGGCTTATCTCAATTAAAGTCTCTCGAGAGAATGTTGATTGTGTTGGGGCAGGAGAGTTCTCATATAAGCTTCAAGTAGTCAGACTTATACCAAAAACCCCCCCATCAGGTTGCCCCGACCAACATGAGCATACCCTCCTCCGTAAGGGTTGCCGGCACCATCACCGCATTCCTGAAGGGCTCAAGATGTCAGCGCACTCTAGCAGAAATCTCCCATATGCATGTCAGTTCCTGCAAGGTGTTTACCAGTACACCTGCCGGAGTTAAAACCTTTGCGCATCGGTGTCTCGCCAGGGGCTAACTGTCGAGTCACCTGGGAAAGCTAACTGAATAACTCTCTTCCCATGTGCAATGATCTATGCAAGCACCCGTAGACATTAGGTGTCCTCCGGTTAAGTTCTATCTTTCTTGATTGCGAACTTACAGTGAAACGTGTTCGCACCGGGGTGCTAATCACACTTCCCGGTACAATAGGAGTAGTGCACAAGTTGATCTACAACCGGTGGGCGTACTGCGCTAAGAGAGGCTCCGAGAGGAAGATATAAAGAATAGGGACTTGAAGAGGTAACCGTTCAACCAAGTATATTAGAAATACTCTGTCTGTCGAAGTCTGCTGTTCCTCTAAGGGATTCAGCGGTCTTTAAATACAAGATTTCGTGCATGTCCTGCATGGGCGAGTTCCTCCGCCTCCGTTCACTCATTCTGCAACTAAAAACAAACTGAGTATCAAAGGATACTCGAAACCACAAGTAAAACAAACTGAGTATCAAAGGATACTCGAAGCCACAAGTAAAACAAACTGAGTATCAAAGGATACTCGAAACCACAAGTAAAACAAACTGAGTATCAAAGGATACTCGAAACCGCAAGTAAAACAAACTGAGTATCAAAGGATACTCGAAACCGCAAGCAAAACAAACTGAGTATCAAAGGATACTCGAAACCACAAGTAAAACAAAACATAAAACAAATCCTTAAACCGAACGGACTGAACTCCAGTTCCGGTTACATTCCCCAAAACAAAACATCTGTTTACTAAAACAAATCAATAATCTCGAAAATCAAAATCCTCATAAAAATCCTCGCCATATTCCTCATCAGCGAGCGCCCAATCTCCATCACCAATACAAAACACACATATCCGCAACTGCAAAAAACAATTTGAATAAAGGAAATGAAAGTCACAGTTATCGCGGATACCTGCCGCTCTTTCCCATACTTCTACTAGTAGGTCTTCGCAATTCGGGCAGTAATCAACCAAGAGGGTATCAAAGTAATTTTCTAGTAGGATAGCACTGCGGTCCACCAACAGTCCCACAAGCTGATGGCGTAGCCTCACATTCAGTTCCTCATAGTTTTCCATCTTTAAGGTATTCGGATAGGGAGTGTGCCGTTAGATAAAGGTGTCTATAACATCTGCCATCGTTTGGTCTTCGTCACTGCTGCTTTCCAACTCGTTTGCGTCATAGGGAGCCCAGAAATCCGGTCTGGTAGGAGGGTCTTCACGTATTCGTCGTGCGGTGGGTAAGGTAGGTGACCAAGCTATCGTTATATGGTTGATGGTGGGTGGTAGTCGTTCTCCGGGCATGTTGGCTTCCCACCACTCATGCACAAGGGTCATCGCATTCTCAATTCCTTCCACTGGTTCCCAGCTATTCTCCGAGTCCGGATAACCTTTCCATTTGATCAGGAACTGATCGGTTCCATAGCGCTTTCTATGGTCAAGTATCTCTTCCACTTCCCACTCTTCCTGGTTGTGGATAAGTAGCGGGGCTGGCCGGGAGTGGCTGCATCCCGGGAATCTGCTATCGTCATTTGGGTGCCATCTCTTAATTGTAGTTGAATGAACCACTGCTTTGCCACGCCGGTACATTCGTCCTTCTAGCTTGATGGTGTAGTTCTCGGTATTGCTGTCGAATTCCAGCACTTTGAAAGGACCTCGCCAGCGGGGTTGTAGTTTCTTGCTTCTGCCGGTTTCGGGACTAAATAGGTTTCCATGAACCATGACCATGGCGCCGGGGGGTATGGCATGATGAAGTCTTCGCCTTTTCTGTGCCTTTGTTGTGTTTCGGAAACGGGCGGTTCTTAGTGCCTGGTAGGCATCATTTTGGAGGGCTTCGTGTTGGTTGAGGTGGTTGTCAGAGGCTGGTACTGCAGAGTCCTTGAATAAGGTGCGGGGTAAGAGGGGGTAGTTTCGTCCGTATATGGCTTTGTAAGGGGCCGTGTCAATAGTACTAGAGTACATTGCGTTGATGTATGCTGCAGCTTCTGGAAGGGCAGGTTCCCAGTTGTTTTGTCGCTTGTTGACTATGTTCCGGAGGCCTGTCTTGACTTCTCTGATCTTTCGTTCCACTTGGCCATTCGTTTGGTGGTGGCCTGGCGCGGCTAGGATGTGTTCTATTCCTATCGAGGTTAAGGTTTGCCTCCAGAACTTGGATGTGAACTTAGGGTCTGCGTCGGTAACGATTGAGAGAGGGTGGCCATGAGGGGTAAAGACATTTCGACGTAATAGGTCCCATGTATCTTGGGCTGTTGAAGATGCGAGGGTGGGTATGAGCCAGGTAAATCCAGAAAAGCGGTCCAGTGCAACCAGGATGGTATCATATCCACCGGATTTGTTGAAGGGTCCTGCGAAATCTATGGCATATGATTCAAACACATCAGCAGGTAGCTTTAGTGTTCGGGCATATCCTTCTGGTAGGGTCGTTGGTTCCTTATTCCTTCGGCACTCTTCGCAGGTCTTTGCATAGTGCTTGAAATCGTCACGCATTTCTGGCCAGTATAGGTATTCTGAAGCATAATGGAGGTTTCGGTCAGCGCTAGCATGGCCTTTGTCATGGATTTCGCTGATTAGGTATTCCCGAAGTGTCTTTCCGTTCACTAGGTGGCCATCGGGGACGTAGAGGGCTTTGTTGCCATATCGGGTAGGGGCATATATCATTCCATCCGCGATCTCATAGAGTTTCAGGTCTCCGGTCCTTCCACTATCAAGGACTTTGTGGTAGAGGGGGTCGCAGCGGTAGGCCTTGATCATCTGGGCTCGAAAGGTTCCCTTCAGGTCATCCATAGCTGACCGCACATCCCTCTCTTCCTCTATGAGTTCTCCACGGCTGGGTCCCTCATCCTCATCCTGTCCTAAGTTCTCTTCATCGAAGGATTGGTATAGATCGCGGTGGAAATCGTCATGGGTAGGGGGCATGACAGAGATGAGAGTTTCGGTATTGTAACAGCCAAGTGCGTCACTGTAGAGGGGTCTGGCCAACGGGGGTGGGCTTGACGGGTATTCGATCGGCGGTGGATAGAGGCTTGCAGCCGTTTCTAAATGTTGGATGTTAATAGGTGCCTGTGCCTCTGGCCCAGGTAAGGTAGCCGGGGGCGGCGATAGCTCATCTGTAAGGTTTAAGATATCCTTTATCTGCTCTTCGTCCCAGGCTGAGCCGTAGTTGGTGGATCCAGACTGCGTGCTGGTTTGGCTTCGGGATTTGGGGTTGTTGTTGACAAACTTAATCTCGGTCTGGTGGTAAGGACAATGATCGCAATAGCATTGAGAATAATGGATCGCTGTGTGCTTTCGGTCTGGCGAGGGGGTCCGGCGGAGGGTGCAGGTGTCGCCCCAGTCATTCCCGGCCACTATGTCAGCAGGGCTGTCTCGTCCTTCAGCATAGTACTCTGTATAGGAGTCCGGAGGAGGAGTAGGAGTAGGGGAGATAGGCTTCGTTGACTCCATGGTGTTGAGTTCTTTCTCGAATGTGGTTGAGTCAGACAGGTCGTCGTCGGATCTGGTGTGGTCATAGACATAAGATGGGTCCTTGACCTGTTGGTTCTCATAAATGCGGGAGAGGGCGTCAGCTAAATAGTTAGTTCTCCCAGGTATGTAGATGATTTTAGCATCATATTTGCTGATTTCGCTGATCCAGCGCGTCCTCCTGCGTCGTGGTATCTTCTCCGTCCTGAGGTTGGTAAGGGGTTGGTGGTCGGTTACTATTGTGAACTGGTTTCCCATCAGGAGATGGTTGAAAGCGTTGAGCGCATCGATAATTGCGAGTGCTTCCTTGTCGGTTGTTCCATAGTTCATTTGGGAATCGGTGAACTTCCTCCTGTGCAGTGCTGCCGGTCGGGCTGTTTCATGTGACAACCCCTGTCCCACCCAGGCGCCAACTCCGACATCTGATGCATCAGTGATCAACCAAATAGGTTCCTTTTTGCAGTAGTCTAGTGGTCGGACCACTTCCGCTTCCCTGATTAGTTTCTTCACATTTCTGAACCCCTGGTCATGGGTGGGTGTCCAAGTAAAGTCGGCCTTCCCAGTTAAATCTGTGAGGGGCGCCATTATTGTAGCATGGTGTGCGAGGAACCGTGCGATGTAATTGACTAACCCGAGGAACCGCTGTAGTTCCTTCTGTGTTTGTGGTGTGGTCCAGTTTGCGATAGATTCTATTTTTCCTGGGGCGGCATGAATTCCTTGGTCATCGATTACATGTCCTAGGATTTCGAGTCTGTCCGCAAACAGGGTGGTCTTTTTCCTGCTCGCATAGAATTTTTCTTGTCGCAATTTTTCGCACACCATCCTTATGTGCTGCGCATGCTCCTCCTCGGTATTCGAGTAGATTAGGATGTCATCAATGTAGACCCACACAAAGTGGTATAGGTACTCGCTAAACAGGTTTTCTATAATGCGCATAAAGGTGGCGGGCGCATTAGCGTCTCCTTGCAGCATGACTCTGCTGATGAAGGTTCCGAATGGTGTCTTGAATGAGTTTTTTGATTCGCTTTCCTTATCCACCCTTGTCTGGAAATAAGCGTCGCTCAAATCTATCTTGCTGCGGTATTTTGCACGGCCCACTGCTTCCAGGATCTCGGTTTGATTCGGAATTGAGGAACTGTCTATCACCATGTTGCTATTTCGGAGCTTGAGGTCTACCAATGGCCTGATTCGCTTCCCATCTGTCTTTAATTGGACAAACATAGGTGCTGCACCGGGTGCCTGGTTTCTGTAGATTACTCCTCTTCTCATCATCTCATTGATCCAATCCCGTAGTTGGTCTTTGTAGGCATCGGGAATCGTATAGGTAGGTTGATTTTTAAGGTTGTTCGGGTCCTTGAAGGTGATGTGGTGGTTTACTGCACGTATGGGAGGTAGCTTTTCTGGAATCTTATCAGGAAAGACATCTGCAAACTCTTCTAGTAGTTCATGGACCGTTGATTCGCATACTGCAGCTCGGTATTCTCCACTGGTAGGGGTGCAGGATACCCGGACTTTCTTGTCTGGGAACTCTATGATAGACTCGCCACATCTGATGACCGCATTGTGCCGGGTGAGGAATGGCATCCCGATAAGGGCGTCGAACTCAGCTACATTTCCGAGCAGCATCTTGTGTTCAGGGAACTTGACAGATCCTAGCTGGATTGAGACATTTGCAGTTTTATGGCTAGTGGAGCAGGATCCTTTTACCGCCATAGCAACTGGGATTGGTTGTTGGAGGGCTTCGGTTTTGAGTCCATGGGTAGCTGCAAAGGTATTGCTGATCATGTCTGTACCGATAGCTCCTGTATCAAAAAGAACTCGAGCAGGGTGTCCATTAATCTGCATGGTTCCTTCTAGTGCTCGGTGGGGCTTCTTGCTGGGTTTCGGCTGGACCAGGAAACACTGTGCCTCCATGGTATTGATCTGCATGTCCTCGTATTCCTCTGGTTCTATGTAGTTCGCTGCGGGTTCTGTTTTGATCGCCTTTCCTTTCCCTTTCTTAGTTGGACAATCTCGGGCCATATGTCCGGTCTTTCCGCATTCGAAACACTCTCCTTTTTCTCTTCGTTTCTCCTTAGTGGACTGCTTCGTGTTTTTCTGAAACTTGGACCTTTTTACCCTTGATGGTCCAGGTCCATTGTCCTGCCGTTCCCTTCGAGGTGGTGGCGAGGGCTTCGTTCCATAGGCATTGGTTTCATGCAGTATTGCATCCTTCCGTTCTGCTTTCCTTATGATATCATGGATGTCATCATCATCCTCTTCCATCGGTTCTACTTCCCTTCGAAGTAGGGGATGCATAGCATCATAGAAGCGTCGCTTCTGCATGTAGGCAGATACTGCGCCGCGGGGCATTCGCTTTGAATAGAGCAGGAGGTCTGTTGCTATCTTGGTTATTCGTTCTGTTTTTCCGCTGTGGGTCTGGCTGATGCTGTTGAAGGCTTTGAATATCTCTTCGCTATTGCGGGATGACTGGAATCGTTCCTTAAGGGCCTCTAGCACCCTAGTTGCTCTGGCTCCTTCGCCGTATACGTCCATGCACTGCTGGTAGGCATCGAGGGCTCTGCCTTCACAGAAGGCTCCGATATATGCTCCTGTGTTGTGTTCCTCAATGTTGATGCCATGCAATCGTAGGTATTGGTGCACTGCCGTTTCCCATCGCTGGAAAGCTTCGGGTTTCAGGTCTTCCCCTTTTCCTGTGAAATTCGCAGGTAGAGGGAGTTTGATTTTGGGAGGACTGGCTGGAATGCCACCGGTTCCGTGTGCTCCTGCAGGAGGGTCTGGTGGTCCTGGGGGACCTCCGGGTGGGTCTCTTGCTGAGCTTGCCATGCTGCCTTCACTGTCGCTACTGCTGCTGCTACCGTTGTCTTCTGGTCCAGGTGCCGCACCTGTACCTTCCGTAGGTAGCCTCGATGAACTTCCGCTAGTTCCGGGTTGTTTTCCCTTTCCCGGGGTAACTGGAAACCCTCCGGGTGTGGATAGGCTTTGTTGGCTGAACTCTTCTTTGGATCCTTTGAAATTCTGAGCTGCCTGATCTCGTGCTAGCTGTCTTCCTGGATCGTCGATCGCAAATCCGTCCTTTGGGCCTTTCACTTGGCCTGGTCTCTTGGGCTTCGTTAGCCCTTCTCTGGAGACCTGTTTCCCACTGCGCGTCGTGAGAGGGTCTATGGTGGAGGTGGGGTAGGCGGGCCACTGCTGGGCTACTCCGCCTTCGTGCTAGCTTCGCTGGGTTGTGCCTGTCGATCCGTGATCTTGCACACAAGTTTCTAACCACTTGCTGAGGTTAAAAAAATGTAACGTGTTCGCACCGGGGTGCTAATCACGCTTCCGGGTACAATAGGAGTAGTGCACAAGTTGATATACAACCGGTGGGCGTACTGCGCTAAGGGAGGCTCCGAGAGGAAGATATAAAGAATAGGGACTTGAAGAGGTAACCGTTCAACCAAGTATATTACAAATACTCTGTCTGTCGAAGTCTGCTGTTCCTCTAAGGGATTCAGCGGTCTTTAAATACAAGATTTCGTCCATGTCCTGCATGGGCGAGTTCCTCCGTATCCGTTCACTCATTCTGCAACTAAAAACAAACTGAGTATCAAAGGATACTCGAAACCACAAGTAAAACAAACTGAGTATCAAAGAATACTCGAAACCACAAGTAAAACAAACTGAGTATCAAAGGATACTCAAAACCACAAGTAAAACAAACTGAGTATCAAAGGATACTCAAAACCGCAAGTAAAACAAACTGAGTATCAAAGGATACTCAAAACCGCAAGTAAAACAAACTGAGTATCAAAGGATACTCGAAACCACAAGTAAAACAAAACATAAAACAAATCCTTAAACCGAACGGACTGAACTCCAGTTCCGGTTACATACAGGGTCTACAACACTCCCACGTACGGCTGCATCGGTGGCAGGACCCGTGGGCGCTACCCATGGTCACTTACCTCCGACACACCACTCAGCTTGATAAGTATCATGCTATTAGAGTCTTCCAACAATCCATAAAGAGCCTACGGCAAAGGGGCACGTGTAGGCATGATTGGTGTAAAACCTTCCCAGATGTCTCTGGCACTACCCCGGACTACTCAGGGGACCCTTTGGGATAGCTCACGCTAGGTCCGTCAGTTTTGGTCTGTTTTACTCCATTCTTTTTGGAGAAGGTACCTGACCTTCTCACCTTGGCCCCCTTGTATATCCTGTGAACAGCCTCTAGTCAGATGGACGGCAGCGACATATACAGTGTTATGGACATGTCTTCAATGATTCCATTTAACTAGTAAGATGGCAACTCCACCCATTTGGGCCCATGACGCCCGGGGTGACCCCTGGGGCCGCAGGTACCTGTTAGGAATAATCCTGCCAAGTAACAGCATGTTCGGAGCACTCTAGCTCCTCCCGTAGTCTTCCGATCAATGTGCAAGCCAGTGCCCGTCAATCGTCATTGTGCAACAAACAATCCTAACATTTCATGAAATATTACTGAGAACATTTCTGATGGAAGGTAGGATAATAGTGTCCCAAAGGTAGGGTAAGTATGTCCATGGTGATACGAAACCAGTCTCCAGGGCAGGGTAATGTGACCTCCTTCTACAGGGTGAACTCACCCGGCCTTTCAACCTATTCTGAGGCTGAAGCAGACATGGTCACGTCACTTCCACTACTTAGGTAACGTGTTCGCACCGGGGTGCTAATCATGCTTCCGGGTATAATAGGAGTAGCGCACAAGTTGATCTACAACCTATGGGTATACTGCGCTAAAGGAGGCTCCGAGAGAAAGATATAAAGCATAGGGACTTGACGAGGTAACCATTTAACCATGTATATTAGAAATACTCTGTCCATCAAAGTCTGCCCTTCCTCTGAGGGAATCAGTGGTCTTTAAATACAATCTTCGTCCATGTCCTGCATGGACGGATTTCCAAACCATCCTTAAGCAAACCATAAAACAAACTGAGTATTAGAGGATACTCGAAACTACAGGTAAAACAAACTAAGTATCAAAAGATCCTCGAAACCACAAGTAAAACAAACTAAGTATCAAAGGATACTCAAACCCGCAAATAAAACAAACTGAGTATCAAAGGATACTCGAAACTACCAGTACAACAAACTGAGTATCAAAGGATACACGAAACCAAAAATAAAATAAACTGAGTATCAAAGGATACTTGAAACCAAAAATAAAACAAACTGAGTATCAAAGGATACTCAAAACCACAAGTAAAACAAACTGAGTATCATGGGATATACGAAACCACAAATAAAACAAACTGAGTATCAAAGGATACTTGAAACCACAAATAAAACAAACTGAGTATCAAAGGATACTCGAAACCACAAGTAAATCAAACTGATTATCAAAGGATACTCCAAACCGCAAGTAAGACAAAACTTAAAACAAATGCTTGAACCGAACGGACTGGACTCCAGTTCCAGTTACATTCCCTAAAACAAAACATCTGTTTGCCTAAACAAATCAATAATCTCGAAAATCAAAGTCCTCATAAAAATCTTCGCCATATTTCTCATCAGCTAGCGCCCAATCTCCATCACCAATACAAAATACACACGTCTGAAATTGCAAAAAACAATTTGAATAAAGGAAATGATAGTCACAGTAATCGCGGATACCTGCTGCTCTTTCCCATACATGTACCAGTAGGTCCTTGCAATTCAGACAATAATCAACCAAAAGGGTATCAAAGTAGTTCTCTAGTAGGATAGCACCGCGGTCTACCAACAGTCCCACAAGCTGATGCAGTAGGATTACATTCAGTTCCTCATAGCTTTCCATATTTAAGGTATTCAGATAGGAAGTCCGTTATTAGATAAAGGTGTCTACAACATCTGCCATAGTCTGGTCTTTGTCACTGATGCTCTCAAATTCATTTACATCGTAGGGTGCCTAGAAATCCGGTCTGGTAGGGGGGTTTTCACGTATTAGTTGTGTGGTAGGCAAGGTAGGTGACCAAGCTATCGTTATGTGGTTGATAGTGGGGGGTAGTTGTTCTCTGGGCATGTTGGCTTCCCACCACTCATGCATAAGGGTCATCGCATTCTCAATTCCTTCCACTGGCTCCCAGCTATTCTCGGAGTCTGGATAACCTTTCCACTTGATCAGGAACTGATCAGTTCTATAGCGCTTTCTGTGGTCAAGGATCTCTTCCACTTCCCATTCCGCCTGGTTGTGGATAACTAGCAGGGCTGGCCGGGAGTGGCTGCGTCCTGGGAATCTGCTATCGTCATTTGGGCGCCATCTCTTAACAGTAGTTGAATGAACCAAGGCCTTGCTACGCCGGTACATTCATCCTCCCAGTTTGATGTTGTAGTTTTCGGTATTGCTGTCGAATTCCAGTACTTTGAATGGACCTCGCCAGCGGTGTTGGAGTTTCTTACTTCTGCTGGTCTCAGGACTGAACAGGTTTCCATGTACCATGACCATGGTGCCAGGGGGTATGGCATGATGGAGTCTTCGCCTTTTCTGTACCTTTGTTGTATTTCAGAATCGGGCGGTTCTAAGTGCCTGATAGGCATCATTTCGTAGGGCTTCGTGCTGGTTGAGGTGGCTGTCAGAGGCTGGTACTGCAGAGTCCTTGAATAAGGTGTGAGGGAAGAGGGGGTAGTTTCATCCATATATTGCTTTGTAAGGGGCCGTGTCAATAGTACTAGAGTATCTTGCATTGATGTATGCTGCTGCTTCCGGGAGGGCTGGTTTCCAGTTGTTTTGCCGCTTGTTGATTATGTTCTGGAGGCCTGTCGTGACTTCTCTCATCTTTCGCTCCACTTGGCCATTAGATCGGTGGTGGCCTGGCGCGGCTAAGATGTGTTCTATCCCCATCAAGGTTAAGGTTTGTGTCCAGATCTTGGATGTGAACTTAGGGTCTGCATCGGTAATGATTGAGACAGGGTGGCCTTGAGGAGTAAAGACATTTCGCCGCAGTAGATCCCATGTATCTTGGGCTGTTGAAGATGCAAGGGTGGGTATGAGCCAGGTAAATCCAGAGAAACGGTCCAGCGCAACTAGGATAGTGTCATATCCACCGGATTTGTTAAAGGGTTCTGCGAAATCTATGGCATATGATTCAAACACGTCACCAGGTAGCTTCAGTGTCTGGGTATATCCTTCTGGCAGGGTGGTTGGCTCCTTATTCCTTTGGCACTCTTCACAGGTCTTCGCATAGTGCTTGAAATCGTCATGCATTTCCAGCCAGTATAGGTATTCCGAAGTATAATGGAGGTTTCGGTCAGCGCTAGCATGGCCTTTGTCATGGATTTCACTAATTAGGTTTTCCCGAAGTGTCTTTCTGTTCTTCAGATGTCCATTGGGGATGTAAAGGGCTTTATTTCCATATCGGGTGGGGGCATAGTATATCATTCCATCTGAGATTTCGTAGAGTTTAAGGTCTCCGGTTCTTCCACTGTCAAGAACTTTGTGGTAGAGGGGGTCGCAGTGGCAGGCCTTGATCATCTGGGCCAGAAAGGTTCCCTTCAGGTCATCCATAGCTGACCGTACATCTCTTTCTTCCTCTGTGCGCTCTCTACCGCTAGGTCCCTCACCCACATCCTGTCCTAAGTTCTCTTCATCAAAGGATTGGTATAGATCCAGGTGGAAATCGTCATGGGTACGGGGCATGACAGAGATGAGAGTTTCGGTGTTGTAACAGCCAAGTGTGTCACTATAGAGGGGTCTGGCCACCGGGGGTGGGCTTGATGGGTATTCGGTCGGTGGAGGGCAGAGGTTTGCAGTTCCTTCTAAGTGTTGGATGTCAATAGGTGCCTGTGCTTCTGGTTCAAGCAAGGTAGCCGGCGGCGGCGACAGCTCATCTGTAAGGTTTAGGATATCCTTTGTCTGCTCTTCGTCCCAGGCTGAGCCGTAGTTGGTGGATCCAGACTGCTTGCTGGTTTGGCTTCGGGGTTTGGGATGGTTGTTGACAAACTTGATCTCGGTCTGGTAGTAAAGACAATGATCACAGTAGCATTGAGAATAATGGACCGCTGCATGCTTCCGGTCCAGCAAGGTGGTCCGTCAGAGGGTGCAGGTATCGCCCCAGTCGTTTCCAGCTACTATATCACCTGGACTGTCTCGTCCTTTAGCATAATACTCTGTATAAGAGTCCGGAGAAGGAGTAGGAGTAGGGGAGATAGGTTTCATTGACTCCATGGTGTTGAGTTCTTACTCGAATGTGGTAGAGTCAGATAGGTCGTCGTCAGATCTGGTGTGGTCTTGGACATAGGGTGTGTTCTCGACTTCTTGGTTCTCATAAATGTCGGAGAGGGCATCAGCTAAATAGTTAGTTCGCCCTGGTATGTACAGTGCCTCGTCAGAAGTGTTCATGAAACATGCCTTGCTAAGCAACCTCGCCAAATGCCACCTTGCTGTTGATAGCGACCGCACCTACCATACCTGCCCTACACCAAGATAGTACCACTTCCTCTATTTTAATAATCATATCCGAGTCCTGAATTATTTTCAATCATTAACCAAATTGGATATACATCAAAAAAAAAAAGCAAACTCCAAAGACCTCCAGAACAGAAATGACCAATGTTGAAAAAGGCATGATCATTGGATTTTTCTACTGCCTCCGGAATATTGCTCTTGTTGCTCAAATTATCGGCCGGGCATGGACAACTATTATGGTTCAGGAAGGGAAGACTGTCAACCATGTGGCACAGGCAGATGCAACAGTGGCTGTGTAGAAGTGGCTATGCAATTCAAGTGCCAAGGCTATGAGTAATGGCTTGTGAAGTAAAATACAACTTTGAAGGAAAGATCGTATACCAGAATATGAAATAGAATAAGAGAGTATATATGTTTCAATTAACTAGATACAACAGTTTGTAAGTCTGATACTCTGCAATGCCTTCAATATGTTTTTGTGACCTTCTCTTTAAAGTCAACAGAACCATAAGCAGTACTATCTCAATAAGTTGGTCAGCTTTTTGGCTTGCTGCATGGCATTACCTTTTTCTTTTACTAAGTCTACCCATTCTGGTATTTGATTTGTGATGCTTGATTGCTGTCTGTTTTTGGTAGCTTCAGTTTTGGGTCACCTCTTCCATGATATCTATATGATATCATAGCAGGAAAATGTTGCTTAGTCAACTTTTTTATGTTGCATCCCACTGCCACAACCTCGAGTCTCACACCTAAACCTGGCCTTTTAAAAGCTCAATTCCCCTTCTTTTAGAGACTTCTAATATTGAAAAAAATCGTACTTCTTTTCTTCTTTAGTTTCATAATATTTGTACGATTTTTTTATGTACTTTAGACCAGTATTAAACATGAAATTCAGGGTTGAAAACTACCTTCAATGAGGTTGACACTTATCCATTCCTGAACCATAAAAGCTTCCTCACTCGGGCATGTGAGCGCCAATCACTGGATAATCTACCGCACCCCGGTCGCACACCAATGGTCAGCCAGTGACAGCATCGCACAATCATCCCAGCAGCCAAATCCAACTGGAAAATGACCAGATCAGATTTCAGGGATCATTATGCACTGGGTATTTCTCTGTCTACTGGTAACACCCACTTCCTTATACTCATTTGAGTGATAGGATATGATTCCCTAACAAATTTATAGTTGATAGAATACTCAGAGAAGCCAATATCAAGAAATGGGTAGCCAAAGTAAGACCAAAGCTCAAGCCTGTGCATATTGCTAAAAGATTAGACTGGGCTAAGACTCATCAGGATTGGACTGCTGAGGATTTTGAGAGAGTCATTTGGAGTGATGAGTGCAGTGTGGAGAAATCCAAGGATCCTAGGCAGCAGTGGGTTTTGAGAGAACCTGGGGAGCAGTGGCTAGCAGATTGTGTTCATCCAAAGGAAAAGGATAAGGGAATTTCACTAATGGTATGGGGGTGCTTTTGGGGGAAGAGAAAAGGTCCCTTGCTTCCTATCACCCAAAATGTCAATAAGACCAGGTATGTTAGGCTCTTGAGAAAACATCTTTTTCCTATTATTCATCAAATGATTTCCTTTGGTATGCAACTTGAAGATATTTTTTTTCAGCAAGACAATGCTCCTGTTCACAAGGCTTATAATGTTATGGCTTGGTTTGAGAGGAATTGTATTGAATTAATGGACCATCCCCCATACTCCCTTGAGTTAAATCCTATTGAGCATGTATGGGTTGAGCTTAAAAAGCAATTGCACCAGCAGGATCCAAGGATTGGAGATACCCCAGGAGGAAAAGAAGCTGTTAAGAAGAGACTTGCATAAGTATTACCTTTGGTTTGGGAGATAATTCCTAAGGAGTTTTTTGAAAAGTTGTAGAAATCAATGCCTGATAGAGTAGCTGCAGTATTGGAAGCAAGGGGTGGTTATACAAAGTATTAGCTAGTTTTGTTTATTATTTTGTTCCTCTAAAATATAAATAGTAGTTCATTGATAATTAACTGTTGATCGTTGAGGGTTGATCGTACTCACACTGCGCACGCAAGCACCGTTGACAACCCCACCATTGCCCCACGGGTCCCATGGCGCAACCGCAATTAAACATGTCTCAGATCACGAACACTGCTGGCAAGGCACTGTAGATAATCTTAGCATTGGATTTGCTGATTTCGCTGATCCAGCGTGTCCTCCTGCGTTCCGATATCTTTTCTGTCTTGAGGTTTGTAAGGGGTTGGTAGTCGGTTAGTATTGTGAACTGGTTTCCCATCAGAAGGTGGTTGAAGGCATTGAGGGCATCGATAATTGCGAGAGCTTCCTTGTCGGTTGTCCCATAGTTCATTTGAGAGTCTGTAAATTTCCTGCTATGGAGTACTACCGGTCATGCTGTTTCATGTAACAACCCCGAGCCCACCCAGGCGCTAACTCCGACATGTGATGCATCAGTGATCAACCAACTAGGTTCCTTTTTGGAGTAGTCTAGTGGTCGGACCACTTCTGCTTCCCTGATTAGTTTCTTTACATTTCTGAATGCCTGGTCATGTGTGGGTGTCCCAGGGAACTCGGCCTTTCCAGTTAAATCCATGAGGGGCGCCATTATTGAGGCATGGTGGGGGAGGAACCGTGCTATGTGATTGACTAATCCGAGGAACGGCTGTAGTTCCTTCTGCATTCACGGTGTAGTCCAGTTTGCAATAGATTTTATTTTTCTGGGGGCGGTGTGAATTCCTTGATCATCGATTACATGTCCTAGGATTTCGAGCCTGTCCGCAAACAGGGTTGTCTGCTTCCTGCTCGCATAGAATTTCTCCTGACGCAATTTCTGGCATACCATCCTTGTGTGCTGCGCATGTTCTTCTTCGGTATTCGAGTAGATTAGTATGTCATCAATGTAGACCCACACAAAGTGGTGTAGGTATTCACTAAACAGGTTTTCCATAATGCGCATAAAGGTGGCGGGCGCATTGGTGTCTCCTTGCAGCATGACTCTGCTGATGAAGGTCCCGAATGGTGTCTTGAATGAGTTTTTTGATTTGCTTTCTTTGTCCACCCTCAAGTCTATCTTGCTCCGGTATTTTGCACTGCCTACTGCTTCTGGGATCTCGGTTTGATTCGGAATGGAGGAACTGTCTATCACCATATTGCTGTTTCGGAGCTTGAGGTCTACCAATGGTCTGATTCGCTTCCCATCAGTCTTTAGTTGGACAAACATGGGTGCTACACCAGGTGCCTGGTTTCTGTAGATTACTCATCTTCTCATCATCTCATTTATCCAGTCCCGTAGTTGGTCTTTGTAGGCATCGGGAATCGAGTAGGTGGGTTGATTCTTAAGGTTGTTTGGGTCTTTAAAGGTGATGTGGTGGTTCACTGCGCATATGGGAGGTAGCTTTTCTGGAATCTTATCAGGAAAAACATCCGCAAACTCATCCAGTAGTTCATGGACCATTGATTCGCATACTGCAACTCGGTATTCTCCCCTGATAGGGGTGCAGGACACCCGGACTTTCTTATCTGAGAACTCTATAATAGACTCGCCACATCTGATGACTGCATTATGCTGGGTGAGGAATGGCATTTCAATGAGGGCATCGAAGTTAGCTACATTTCCAAGTAGCATTTTGTGTTCTGGGAACTTAATAGATCCAAGCTGGATTGAGACATTTGCGGTTTTATGGCCAGTAGAGCGGGATCCTTTTACTGCCATAGCAACTGGGATCGGTTGTTGGAGGGCTTCAGTTTTCAGTCCGTGGGTAGCCGCAAAGGTGTTGCTGATGATGTCCCTACCGATAGCTCCTGTATCAAAAAGGACTCGAGCTGGGTGTCGATTAATTTGGATGGTTCCTTCTAGTACTCGGTAGGGCTTCTTCCCGGGTTTCGGCTAGACCAGGAAGCACTGTGCTTCCATGGTGTTGATTTGCACATCCTCGTATTCATCTGGTTCAATGTAGTTCACTGCATCTTCTATTTTTATTGCTTTTCCCTTTCGCTTTTTTGTTAGACAAGCTCGGGCCATATGTCCGCTCTTTCCACATTTTCGAAGCACTCACCCTTTTCTCTTCCTTTCTCCTTAGTGGATTGCTTCACATATTTCTGAAACTTGGATTTCTTGGTCCTTGATGGACCTGGTATGTTGTCTTGCCGTTCCCTTCAAGGTGGTGGCAAGGGTTTCGTTCCACAGGCATTGGTTTCTTGCAGTATTGCATCCTTCCCTTCTGCTTTCTTTATGATATCATGGATGTCATCATCTTCTTCCAGCAGTTCCACTTCCCTTCGGAGTAGGGGATGCATAGCATCATAGAATCAGTGCTTCGGTATGTTGACGGATACTGCTCCACGGGGCATGCATTTTGTATAGAGTAGGAGGTCTGTTGCTATCTTGGTTATTGGTTCTGTTTTTCTGCCGTGGGTCTGGCTGAAACTGTTGAAAGCTTTTAATATCTCTTCGCTATTGTGGGATGACTGGAATCATTCCTTCAGGGCTTCTAGTACCCTTGTTGCTCTGGCTCCTTCACTGTATGCGTCCATGCACTGCTGGTAGGCATTGAGGGCTCTGCCTTGACAGAAGGCTCCGATATACATTCCCGTGTTGTGTTCCTCAATGGTGATATCATGCAATCTTAGGTGCTGGTGCACTGCTGTTTCCCATCGATGGAAGGCTTTGGGTTTCAGGTCCTCATCTTTCGCTGAGGAATTCGCAGGTAGAGGGAGTTTGATCTTGAGAGGATTGGCCGGTATGCCACCAACTCTATGTGCTCCTGTGGGATGGTCTGGCGGTCCTGGGGGACCTCCGGGTGGGTCTCTTGCTAAGCATGCCATGCTGTCTTCACTGTCACTACTGCTGCTGCTACTGTTGTCTTCTGGGCCAGGTGCTGCACCTGTACCTTCTGTAGGTAGCCTTGATGAACCTTCGCTAGTTCTGGGTTGTTTTCCCTTTCTGGGGCTAACTGGAAAGCCTCTGGGCGTGGATAGGCTTTGTTGGCTGACCTCTTCCTTCGATGCCTTGAAATCCTGAGCTGCCTGATCTTGAGCTAGCTGTCTTCCTGGATCTTCGATCGCAAATCCGTCCTTTGGGCCTTTCGCGTGGCCGGGTCTCTTGGGCTTTGTTAGCCCTTCTCTGGAGACCTGTTTCCTACTGCGTGTCGTCAGTGGGTCTATTGTGTAGGTGGCGTAGGCGGCCCACTGCTGGGCTGCGCCACCTTCATGCTACCTTCGCTGGGTTGTGCCTGTCGATCCGTGATCTTGCACACAAGTTTCTAACCACTTGCTGAGGTTAAAAAAATGTAACGTGTTTGCCCTGGGGTACTAATCCCACTTCTGGGTACAATAGGAGTAGCGGTAACGTGTTCACACCGGGGCGCTAGTCACGCTGCTGGATACAATAGGAGTAGGGTGTTCTCTGCCGGAGAGTAACAGTCCTAGGCTTGCTAAGGGAGGCTTCAGTGGTGTACTAGGGAGAATAAAGATAACCGTCGAACCGAGTATATTAGAATACTGTTTGTCAAAGTCTGCGGTTTCCAGAGTAGAAAATGCCGGTCTTTTTAAGTACACGTATTTGAGTACGATCATGAATTCTCACTCATGTTCTTACTCAATCCAAGCCTAAAAATAACCAAGTATCAGTCGATACTTAAAACAAAACATAAAACAAACTAAGTATCAACCGATACTTAAAACAAAATATAAAACAAACTAATTATCAACCGATACTTAAAATAAAACATAAAACAAACTAAATCTTAACCGAGTACCAGCTTCGGTTTCATTCCCCAAAACAAAACAAAATCCTAAAAACTTAAGTGAATAGAGAAAGAACAGAAGCCCGTGCATCATCCAGCTCATCATCATCATCATCAAAGGCCGAATGGCACTGACAGTTGTAAAAACATGCCGGTCCTCCGACACATCCCTCTCCCAAGTCTGGCCTGCTACAGCTCCTACATGTGTAGGAGGTAAAAAATGCAGGCATGTATTTTTTATTGTAGGCTCGTTTGATTGACTTCCACCACACGTTTGTTGTTATGCAATCCATCTGGTTGCATCCGATTTTTTCTTTTTTTTTTTTTTTTCTTTTTTTGTTTGTACTCGTTGTATTTATTTGTTTAGGGTAACAAAAAACGTATGGAGCGCTAGCTATGACGACAAAAA
>LN891210.1:37719-52911 GCA_900010015.1 Tuber aestivum
CTGACCGTAGGGAGAGGAGAGCGGAGGGGTAGACCCAAAGACCTTTAACAACGTCTATCGGAAACGCGTTCGTGTCTGACTAGGCAGCCTCTTAGGGAAACAAGAGAACGGGGAGATCGACCGTAGCCTGTTGGCTGTTCTCCCCTACTCCGACTGTAGTCCCGGCCGTCTGACGATGGTGGTTAAGGGGTTGCCGACCGTGAGAGGGCTAAGCGAGGCCAACTCAGGAGGAGGATAGGACTCCCCGCCACGCGTGGGGGGAGGAGGAAGGGGGAGTAAGGAAGGTCATCAACGCCCGCCTGGGCAAAGCATAGCAGGTGTTTTACCGCGTCTCTCATGTAGTCCCTTGTTCTGTGAGAGATAGCGTTACTGTAGTGGAAGGGATCCCACCACCTGCTAGCCAGCCGAGGAGGGCCTCCGACCGACCAACCCCCAGGGAGAGAGAGGGCCCTGCGACGGTAGACCGAAGTCAATACCCCGGGCGTGAGAGGAGAGAGGAGCCAGACTCCCCTAGGCCGAGGCCAAAGGCAGGAGTGGGCGGGAGGGTGGAGAAAGTTTTGCGACGAAACAAAAAACTCACGATAAAAACCGTGGTGTTGAGTTTTCAATCGCCGGAGGTGTAGCGGAGACGGAGGATGATCTGGTTGCATCCGAGGCAACAGAATATGTAGATCGGTTTTCGTCGTTTTAAGGTAGGCAGGTCACCAAGACATCGGAAATTGAGTCGCCAGAGGTAGGAGTCCTTCTCGCTAAGTCTTGTAAAATCTGAGTTATGCATAGGGAGTATAGAAGGGGGTGCGTTTTTTTGTTTGTTTCTGGGTAGGAAGTATGGTAGGTAAGGTGCCCAGATTCGTAGGGGAGGTAGGACTTGTTTATTGGTTCATATTTCTTTGGTGCGAAGTACACCTTTTTATGTGCTTCTGGTTTGTGTGTGTATGTATGGGTCTCGCCTAGAATATTTCTGGTGTGGGTGCGCGGGTTTCGTGTAGGGGGTGTGTGGGTCTCGCTTAGATTTCTGATGCTGTAGGTGATTCTGAGTCCTGCTCTGTGTTGTCCTTTGGTGTGAATTCATTGTTGCTATAGGGTGCCTAAAAGCCCCTTGGTGTCCATGGTGTGAGTTCCCACCTGTTTGTTTCTGGTAGTGTTGGTGCCCAGCACATTGTTATTTCATGGACCATTGGCGGGTCTCCATCTTTATTGCTATTCCACCATTCGTGGATTAATTCGATCGCATTTCCGAGTCCTTCGACTGGTTCCCAACTATTTTCGCTTGGAGGGTATTGTTTCTATTTGATTAGGAACTCATCCCTATTATATCGCTGTTGGTGGTCAAGGATTTCTTCTACTTCCCACTCAGGATGCTCATTCACCAGTATTGGTACTGGTTTTGCCTGGGTGCGTCCTGGGAATTTCGTGTCGTCATTTGGTAGGTACCGTTTTATTGAGGTTGCATGGAAGGTGCCTTCCGGGCATCGGTACATTTTTGCGTCCATTTTTTCCATGTAGTTTTCTGTGTATTCATCAAATCCGATTACCGTGAAGGGGCCTCTCCACATGGGTTCTAGTTTCTTGCTTCTTCCTGATTGGGTCGCGAATTGGCTTCCATATACTAACACCTGCTCCGCAATCGGGATCCGCTTACAGATTCTGCGTCGTTTAGCAGCCTTTCGAGTAGTTCGGAACCGTGCCAGTTGGAGGTTTTGGAATACCAGATTCCTCATCTCCTGATGCCAGTTTAGGAATTCGTCAGAGGCTGGAACCGATGATTCTCCAAACCGCAGTGTTTTCATCATCGGGTATTCCTTTCTGTATACTATTGCGTAGGGTGAGGAGCCGTAAGTTTCCGTATATGATCTGTTTATGTGTGCCGCAGCTTCGGCTAGTGTTGATTTCCAGTTATTCTGTCTCTTGTTTGTGATATTTTGAATCGCCATTTTTAATTCTCTGATTCGTCATTCTACTTGTCCGTTTGTCTCGTGGTGTCCTGGCTGAGCGCAGAGGTGCTCAATGCCTAGTAATTTGCACCATTGTTGCGAGAATTTCGAGGTAAACCGTAGGTCCAAGTCAGTAAGTATAGAGCATAGATACTCATGCGGGGTACACACATGCTCGGTTAACTCCGTAATGGTTTGTTCTGTTGAGTTGGTCAATTTGGTTGGTATGAACCAGGTCTATGCGTTTAGTTTGTCCATGACAACCATGACCATGTCGTATCCTTCTGATTTGTTGAAGGGTCCGGCAAAGTCCCGGGCGATTGACTCGAAGATTTCAGTCGGTATTGGAAGAGGTTTTGCAGTTCCTTCGGGTAGCTGGGTCCGTGGCTTGTTGGATTAGCAAGTGTGGCATTGTGCCACATATTCGCGGAAGTCATTATTTATTTGTGGCCAAAAGAAGTAACCAGTAGCGTAGTGGAGGTTTCTTTTCGCGTTATGGTGCGCACTGCTATGGATGTCTCATAATATATTCTTATAGCGTTCCCTTATTTCCCGCATAGCCATGAGAGATGTACAGACACCAAGACCCGTATCGGGTTGGTGAGTATACCAGCCCATCTTCAATTTCGTAGAGGTTTAGATCCGTTGAACCGCCGCTCAGGAGCTTGTCATACAAGGGGTTGCTTCGGTAACCTTTGATCATTTGTTGTCTTAGACCATTTTCCATTTTCTTGCGTACCTGGAAGTTGGCTTGTTCTCCTTCGATTTGAGTACTTCTAGCTGTTATTCGTCCGTGGCTGGCGTCATCTGCGATAGGTTGGTATAGTTGTCTTCTATATTCGTCCATTGCAGGTGACATAACTGATTCAATTGTTTTGTGAGCGTATGTTTCTGATTCCTCGCTTAATCTGGATAGGTATGGTTCTTGGCTTAGGTTGCTTGTTAGGAGAAATGGTGGTGGACTGCTTGGTAGTCCCTCAATTGGTATTTCCAACCTAGATGGATCGATCCATGTCTCTAGGTGGGGATGATAGATGGAGGGTTCGTGGCTCAGATGGGGTGTGTCAGCTTCTGACGTGAGCTGTTACATTTCCGCAAGGATTTCTTCATCGGGTGTACCGTAGGATGTTCCTGATCGATGAGACTTTGACTTAGGGGAATACCCGGAACCTAGTTTGTCGCTTGCATGGTAAGTGCAATCGTCAATGTTGCATGCAGTGAAGTGGAGGGGTGAGTGTTCTCGTTCCGCCAGGGGTGTACCAGTATGGGTGGTTCGGTCTCCCCAATTGTTACCTTCGCGGATGGTACAGTCTGTAGCCCAGCTCTCCGGTTCCTGGAGCACAGGAGGGGGTGAATTTGGAGTGTCTTGAACCGATGGTGGCTGGTAGTTTGACATTGCCGTTTGATAGGTTGTGGTGTTTCGTTCGAATTCTGTGGTATCGGATAGGTCGTCGTCCTGACTTGTAATGTCTTGGGCATAGTCAGGACGTTCTTCTAGAGAAATGGGTTCATAGATTCGGGAGAGAGCGTCAGCTAAATAGTTTTTGCTGCCCTCTTGGTAGATTATCTTTGTGTCGTATTTGCTGAGCACCGCCACCCATCTAATTTGTTTCCTGCTAGGTTGCTTCATGGTTTGTAGGAAAATTAACGGGTGGTAGTCTGTAACAATTGTAAACTTTCTTTCCATTAATATGTGGCTGAAACTGCATAAGGCGTCCACTATGGCTAGTGCTTCTTTGTCGGTTGTTTCGTAATTTAGTTGTGGATTAGTGAACTTTCAGCTCTAGAGCATTGCGGGTCTTGCTGTTTCTCATGTGGGTCCTTGTCCTAGCCAAGCTCCTACTCCAACATCTGATGCGTCTGTTATTAGCCAAATCGGTTCCCCTGATTCCTTTAGGGGTTGCATGACTGCATGTTCCTTTACTAGGCGCTTAATGTTTCTAAACACTCTATCATGTGTTGGTGTCCATACCCATTCGGCTCACCCTGTTAAGTCTGAAAGTGGGGTCGCGAATGTGGCGTGGTGGGGTAGAAACTGTGCCACATAGTTCAGTAATCCCAGGAACCGTTGTAGTTCTTTTTTGTTTGTTGGTGTTGTCCATTCTTCCAGGGTTCGTATTTTTTCAGGTGCCGCATGTATACCGTTATCATCGATAATGTGGCCCAATATGTCTAATTCTTTTGCAAACAGGTCTGATTTCCCTTTGCTCACATAGTATTTAGCTTCGCGCAGTTTATCGCATACTAATCAGAGGTGTTTTTCATGATCTTTTGCAATATCTGAGAATACCAGGATGTTGTCAATGTATACTCACACAAAATCATGTAAGTATTCACCCAACAGGTCCTCCATTATGTTCATGAAGGTGGCGGGAGCATTCTTGTCCCCTTGCAGCATTACTTTACTTATCATTGTTCCGAATAGTGATTTGAGTGAGTTATTTTTCTCATCCCTGGGGTTCACCCTTGTTTGGAAATATGCGTCACACAGGTCAATTTTGCATCAGTGCTTACTTCCTACCGCATTTAGAATATCTTGTTGGCATGGTATCGAGGGCGTATCTTTGATGATTGAATCGCTGCGTCGCTTGAGGTCGACCAGTGGTCTGATACCTACTCCGTCCTTCTTGGGTTGCACGAACATAGGGGCTGCCCCCGTTACCACTTCTCGGTAAAGGACACCCTGGTCGAGTTTTGTTTGGATCCAATCATGCAATTTTGATTTGTATGCTTCAGGGACTGAGTAAGTTGGCTTATCCTTGATTTGCACTGCAGGGGTAAGCTGCACTCGGTGGTTGATTTTTCGTAGTGGCATTAGACTGTCCGGTATCTTGTCCGGGAAAACGTCGTCATATTCTTCCATTATTGTTTGGCCACTTTCCGCTACCACAGACCTATGTTTCCCACTTGTTGGCTTACAAGATACCTTCACCCTTTGGTTGGGAAAGGTGATCGTCATGTCACTACAGCCGATAGTTGCTTTATGACGCGTCATAAATGGCATACTGAGTAGTGCATCGTATTTCGCAATGTTCCCGATTAACATTGGGTTGTTTGAGAACTTTGCATTTCCTATTTGTACTGTGGCGGTTGTCTGACTCGGACGGTCGCTTGTTGATCATGATCCTTTCATAGCCATATTGCGCGTTACTGGGTACTTGGTGGGTTGGGTATTTATGCCGTGTGTGGCTACAAATGTATTGCTGAGGATATTGGATCCTATCCTTCCGGTATCGAACAGGACATTTGCTGGGAATTCATTGATTTCTACCGTCCCTTCTAGTGATTGGAAGTATAGTATCCTTGTGTTTACTGGGGTGGTTTTGTAACAGTCAATCGTTGCCATTACTGAGTTGATGTTTACCTTTTCAAGGTAGTCTTCTTGTTCTTCTTCGAAGAGGTTGGTGGTAGCTTCCTTTTTTATGGGTTTGCCTTTGGATTTCCGTGTATAGCAATCCTTTGCCTAATGCACCTTTTTTCCGCATTCGACACACTCGTTGTTATCCTTCCGCTGCCGTTGCTTCTGATTGTTCCTTGAGTTCGTGCTTCCGTTCTTCCTTGGCCTCTCAGTAGCCTTATTCCGTTGTCCTTTTTCCTTTCTAGGCTCATGCGCTTTATAGGCATTAGTATCCCATAAGATAGCATCATGTCTTTCTGCTCTAGCAATAATCGCATGGATGTCATCGGTTGCTTGCTCTTGTGGTTCCACTACTTGGCATAACTTATTGTACATACTTTCATAGAATCGCTTCCTAAGGGTATATGACGACACTGTCCCACTTGAAAGTCGACTATGGTACATAAGTAGGGTGGTTGCAGTTTTGGTTATTTTGTCAGTCCTTCTGCCGTGAGTTTGTTGGATGTTGGTGAATTTTTCAAATATTTCGTCCTTGTTGCGAGATGATTGGAATCGTCCTCGTACGAAATTGGCAACTGTTATTGCTCGTACTTTGTATGGTTCGCGGTACTCCGAGATACATTCTTGGTAGGCTTCCGTTGCATCATCTGTACAGAAGGCTCTGAGGTATATTCCTGAGCTGTAATCCTTGAAGTCAATTCCGTAGGTCGTCAGGTATTGTCGTACAGTAACGAGCCAACGTTCGAATGCTTCTGGTCTAAGGTCTTCCTCATTTCTGGAGAATGTTTTACATCAGCAAAAGTTCATTCTGCGTCAGATCCGCGCGTCTCACGTCCCAACGCAGCGCGCTCGTCCCCTGCGTCCCCTGCGTCCCCTGCGTCCTGTGGGTCCACTACTCCAGCGCAACGCCCCCCTGTGTTATCTGCGTCCCCCTTTTTACCCTGTTGATTCCCTCCGTCTCCAAGCAGGCGCTGTCTGCCCTTACGTCCGGACCGCGTCCTGTTTCTAATCCAATCTTGCCGTCGTCCTAACACCGCGACCTGAGGTCAACTGCGAGATCAAGCTTTCTCCGCATCCTGATGCCAGTGCTCTGTTCTCGCTTCTTTCCTGATTGCTAGTTTCCAGTCGCCGTTACCGCAATCCGTTAACTACCAATTTGATTCCTGGGCCCGGCACTCCTCATCTCTGACGGCCACCTCTCAGTTCTTGTTTCCTCCATGTTTACTCCCGGTCAGCACGTCTGAGTCTACGGCGTCACCTTTCTGATGCCGAAATGAATGTTTTCACGCCCGGGCTCCCATCACGATGTCCACATCTTCTCCTGTCTCCAAGCTGATGCCAGCTCCGACCAAGGCCCACGTCGCACATCATCACACCCTGTTCTTGGTTTACTAGTACACATTCTCTGGTTCTGAACACAATCTCATTCAACTTGAATCTTGTATTATTAATTTTTACTCTACTATTACGCAATTATTTCTACCAACAGTTTGAGTTACTACACAATGGCAGGGATTCCGACGCTCCCTGCTGGCCCTGTGGTGTATCCTGCTTTGCGACGCAGGATACACCACAGGGCCTCCATTCGTTCCCTCGGATGCGATCTCAATAGATCTTATTGAACGTCCTCAAATCGATTCTACTATTCACCAGCCATCGCCGGTCACCGGCTGGGACCAGGTGGGCCTGGCCCAGAATGGTCCCAATGTCTACTATTGGAAACTGTTGTTGTGCCTCTGTCCTCTGCTCTACCGTGACGAGAGCATGGGCATCGGATGGCCGCGCGGAATTAACCACACTTGTCATTTCTCCCATTGCGAGTCTGTAGACCCTATCCTGGTGCCTGTAGTCCCGGGTCTTGAACAGCGCCCTGAGTCTAGCAGGAAGACGTCCCCTGAGGGCACCATACATGTGCTCCCCTCCTGCCTGCACCCAAACCAAATCATTGCAACTCTGTTGCTTGCGGAAGAGCCGAGAACCCGTACACCGCGCCGGGTGGACATCATAAACTTGAGTTTCCTGGAACATGGGAATGGGGATTTCAAGTTGCGTCATCAGTTCAGTCGGAAGTAGTCGAAATATTGCAGGATCTTCGGGAAGTAAGGGCTCCATTGGCAGGCTGCGACTGCTATACCGGATCAATTCATCACAAATGCTGTCGGTCGAAATTCCGACTACCTTGCACAAATCCACGATGTTCGAAACGTCACGCCGTTGTCCCTTTAGGATCCTGCGGCATGTGACAGACCCAGATGTGGTATCTTCTGCCTTCAACACATCAACGGCCTCCGGAGGTAGATGTGCGCCTCGACGTCGAAGCACGTCCAGGTTCAAGTGTCTCATGTGTATTCCGTGCTATCGACTGTAGCTCTCTAGGATCTGGCACGCGGCATTGTTTTTGTTAGAACGCCGCCAGCCGTCTTTGATTTGTTCCTTATGTGCGAGCTCGCCAAACTCCGTTGAATACATTTGAATGTTGCCGAACTGATATATGTGATCCGGAAAATGGCCGAGCAGATGCATCTTAATAAAGTTAAAATGAAATTCCGCATGGATCAGTTCTAGGCGTAAGTCATCGTCCTCCCCACGATGTTCCTCCAGCATCCGACACTGCTTGGATTTGGTGAGAGATTGAACCACACGCCCCCGTAGACGTCGCTGCTCTCTTCGTTGGTCATTGAGCTTTTCTCGTGTCCTTTTAGATATCCGAAACTTCAAGAAGACATCCTTTGTCGAATGAAAACGTGCAAGATATTGTTCCATATAATCTATGGTCTCTGGGGTATGGCTACGCTATTGAGCTATCAAACTGAAATCAAGCAATGACCAGACGCAGATGAGCGCAGGTTTGAAAGGCATTCCTTGCGGACTGTCAGGCTGTCTAAGAGCCGCAGCGAGGACTCCCAAGAGGCAACGTCCTAGGTTCCTCATTTCCTTTCCTTGCCACTGCGTAACCTCACTGTAGGCCTTTTGGGGGACGAAGAATCCCGGATAGGGTGGTAATGCGCTCCAGGTGTCGTCAAAGGCCTGCTGTCACCCGTGCTTCTTGAGAAATCCCTGAACCCAGTCCATCATGTGCTTGAATAGTCCAAGATAAATGGTATGTAGCAAATCTGGCTGGTGCAGATTGGACGTCGAAGCACGTGGAAGTCCATGAAAAACATTTCGCCCTACCTTGACGCCAAGGGCATGAAAGGTGCCGTGGACTGCCTCCGAGTCGGAGTGCGTGAAGCTATCCAGATTATCTTGTTCCAGAAGATCATATTTCACATAATCCCGAGTGGGATATGGTTGCTTTTCGGCTGAACCTAACTTATCCGCAGGGACCTCGCATTTAGGACAGGCGGTCGATTTTACACTGTGTAGCGCAATGTTTTCCATATGGTCTGCAATCCATGCAGCTAGGATAGGGAAGCACCTCCGAACTTGGCCATCTGCACACTCAATCGGGACACCGTGGAGCGCTGCATCGTGTAAGGGCTCGAGAATGAGTTCGAATACTCCTTGGAGTGTTTCGGCATTGATTTGTCTCTGGAGTTCGTTCGCGGAAGAAGACTTTGGCAACTTGGGCAGGACTGGCAGGAGCCCAAGAAGGAGAACTGCCCTTGATCCAGGCTTGTTACGCCTAGTCGACAGAAGATTTCCAACAGTAATATATATGGGCCAAGCCTTCTTGTCTCCAGAGAAGTTGGTAAGATGCGTCTGATTGGACATCCCAATAATCAGAACAACAGTGGCACCAGGCGGGAGCGTTTCCTGCACCAGTTAACCGGCGTTCACATGACTGATGAGAAGTGGGTAATTTACCTGGACGTCCCACCACCAATCTGCGGTATGCATTTCCGTGTACACCCTCTGTCCGTTGTGGTTATACTCCCGTCGCGGCGTGAAGACCAAATCATCTCTGTATGCTGCCTGCCGCAGAAGATATCTGACACAGTCTAGTATGTTCCGGTAGTAAAACGGCAAAGTTCTCTTGCCGTCGTCAACTTGGCCTTCGAACCATCGTAGATATTGTCCATGCGGATCCAACAATCGCAGGTGGTTCTCAAGCGTATGCATAGAGCTATAGCCAGCTGAGGCTGAATCCCCAAGACTACTTGAAAAGTATTCATTAATTCGTGACTTGGACACCTTGCTCTGAATAAACCAAGACGCGTGCTTGAATCCGTGTGCACTCGTGAATGGTGCCCATGGATCTTTGATCAGAATACTGTTCTCCTCCTCAAATCCTATCACGTCTCCAATAGATTGCCCAGCGAGTGGATAATATGCCGTTTCGATGGCATCAGGGGATTGGTAGTCGGTATTGAGTGCTTCCGCGTCAGGGACATGCGCAGGATTCGGGGCGTATCCGCTTGGACCCGCGTCGGATTCATAGTCGGAATCGATCAGATCATTTTGTCCAAGAAGGCCGCCGTCATTGTCCTGTTCAGATTCTATGTGGAGCGGAAGCTGGTGTACTAGGCCAGACGTGAGAACAGCGCCCAGGCTGGCGTGTGCTATTCGTAGGTGCTTCTCATAAGAACCTGAGGAGGCATATTTGCGGCGGCAGAATGAACATTTGATAGGCATAGCTCGAGGTAACGTACTAAATTGAGGGAAGCCAACTTGAATGTATATGTTGTATGGCCTAAAGGGAATGTTCACGTGTAACGGTGTGTTGGAACGCAGGGTAAGGGGTTTGGGCACTTGAAGATGTAGCTAACATTGAAGTGGCTTAGTGCAGGCGCACGTCACGTGGGATTAGGAGTATTCTCTGAGCACTACTTTCAAAGCAGTAGAAAATCTCTCAAGTTCTGTTTGATAGTGATCCAAGATGTGGTTTGAACGCGCACAATGGGTGTCCACAGTTCGAGAGTCTAAGGTCTGAAGTCTAAATTACTAAATGATCTCGGAAATGATTTCAAGAGCGGTTCAAGATTCCTATAAGGACTCCGACTCTACTATATAAAGTGAATTGATCGGGGCCAAAGGGAGATCATACCAAGCGAAATATCTACAACTAACACCGCATTCCACATACACAGCGCTCACAATATCGACCTTCTCACGGCGGAGAATCTGACGATATGGCGCCAAAGAACAGCAATCTCCGGTACGTCCACAATCCAAATTCTACAAATATACAAAAAGGTCTGTCAGGACAGGAGCACCAGCTGAGCAGGGTCTACATACTTCCAGCCATTTCTCTTACTGGGCAGCTTAACACTCAGCGTCCAGGCTGCCGGCGTATAAATCAATGTAAGACTTCTCTTAACTTCGGAACCGCTCGAGATGACCCTGTCCATAAGGCATGGCGCAACGCTGTCAAAGATCAACTGTCAGCAAGGAACTATACAGATATCAACTCTTTGCCCAACGCGGATTTCCACGAGATTTGGGAGGGGATGAGGAGATTGCGCCCAGCATGCCAGTGGGATTTACTCGTAGCAGCAGATGCTGTGAATAACATACAAAGAATTCAGGAGATAGACGACACCATCATTCAACTCATTCAGGATGCAGAGAAAAAACTCACACATACCATTCTAACTAAACGTAATGCCAACCAGGAGCTGGCAACGGCACAAATTGACCCACAGTGTGTTATTGTTGACGAGACCTTGGCGCCGCCTGGAGCTCCGCCTCACTGGGATCCAGCTGCGGAAGCAGGGCCGAGTCCGTCTCAAGACCCTTCTCGGCAAAGGGCCCCGGATGGCGAAGACGGCCAGATCGCACATCAAGGTCCTGTACTGGGAGATGCCCACGAAGAGGTCGTCCCAGAAGAGAGTACCCCGGTTCACTGGTATCCGGGATTATTGGCGCCCAAGGCAGGGCGCCAGAATGCACCTTGACGCCCAACCCGTAAACATGATCCCGGTAGTCAAGCTGCACTGGCCCAAGATCCAGCACGGGCTCCCATAGAATGGGCTGATGTCCAAGATCACGGCGATCACTATGACCACCCTATAAGAATGAAACGGGCACCGCACGGTCTCCCAGAGCGACCACCAGACAAGGGCGAGGGCGATCCTCGAGCACGGCCCCGAGAAGAGATCCTCACAGGACATCAAGCTCATCACAGTAACTCCCATCAACCTCGTGATTCTCCACCTGAAACAGTCGCTCAGACACGTCCACCAAATGCCCCAGAACAATTGAGTCCATTGCCAGCAGATCAGTTAGTTCTCCAAAGTTTCTAGATTCGAGCACTTACTTACAAACATCGACTTCATAGATTGGAACACGCCACTTGGGTGCCCACGTGCAGTACGTATTCTTTGGGTCCATCCATCAAGACATGCACAGGGCCTACATGGTGAGAATAAGAAGGTAGCGAGTGGACCACCAAACTATCGTTCTCTCTATTGGCGTCCGCCCCATGTCCATGGAGTTAAATTCGGTGAATTAGAAACCGGCGATATGGACGGATTATGTGCTATGATTAGGAGATGGGTTCCATCGCGCCGTATCCGCTATATCCTTGGCGCCACAAGTGAAGGGCGTAGAATGCTCCAGGAGTTCCCTAGTGAACCTCTATCATTAGTAGAATTTGTCTTCATTGCCAGAAATGAAACTCTCCGAACATGGTTGCTATCGAACCCTGTATATGAGGACCCGCTGGATCTCCTAGTCTACTGTTACCGCGATCGTGGAGATGTGCAGCCAGAGACGCCTGCATCGAGGGGGCAACCATATCTGTTGGAAGATGCGGTGAGTCGGATAGCTCGAGGTCAGGCCGCACAGGTAGGTCAAACGCAATTCCAGACATCTGAGCAGGAATCTGCGGCGAATTGCGTGTCTGCTACTGCCGGTGATGGCAGGCCGACTAATGAGCCGCTCGAACAACTAGAACAGCATCAACCCGACAAGAGTACGATACTGTCCTTCTCCAGCCTAGCCATACACGATATTCAACCTGAGGAACACTTTGGAGACATGGAATCAAGGAATCAGTTTTTAAAGCCCCTGGCGGTAGGACTAGAGGAGTCTCTTGCAAATCCTGGACTTCTGAGACTTAAACTGCTGAGTCTCCTGAGTGGTCAACAATTGTGCCGTCCAACGCTCCCTCCACAGGGGAACGAGAAGGTCTCGAAGCACCGTGCTTCGAGCCTGAGTCCCCTGGAAAGTGCTAGTCACTACTCGGGACAGAAGCGACGGCTCCTGGGCTACCACGACGGGGACGCATCAGATGGAGACGCAAAAGATTGAACTGCCAGCCGATGGGCATTTGACGTCGTGCGCATCTAGATATAAAATGTTAGCGTTTGGATTTATCATCCCTGGCTTTTCCTTACCAAGATAGGTATGCGCACATTGTGTTGTTTTATATAGGTTTCTGTGCATGTCTTCCTTCGCCGTGGAGTGTAGGAGGGCGTGTTGGATCCAGCCAACCGTTGGCTGGGGTGATCTAACGCTAGCACACGTGCGGTACGTCGGCAGGGTTAAGGGTTATAGGGCAGTGTCTGCAACCGTTAAAGAGCACCGTACCCGACAGGCAACCGTAGCGATGGGAGGGGGGCTATAGCAATTAGGTCTAGCTATCTACTACGATAACTCTAGACCTACGTGATGTAGATTCTGCACGTCACGGTAAAGGATCGTCATTTATCTCAATAGCTATTCGATAGGCATAAACTACTGAATTGGCGGAATTCTCCTGTTACGCCAAGTGATCTGCTGGTGCCTCTTTCCCGTACCCTTACGCCTTACTTTATACTGGGACGCCGTGACTTACGGTCCCTGGCGCCATGATAAGCGGAAAAACCAGGGGCCATCAACCCGGCGTCTCGTTTAGGGAACAACTCCAACGTATAAGCTGGCTCCCTTCCGCCCCTTGTCTGATCTACCCCCCCCCTCTTTCTCCCACGCGCTTCCTCCCGTCCTTCTTCTCCCACTCGCTTCCTCCCGTCCTTCTTCTCCCCCCCACTCTCCAACAAACTCCACTCATTCAGTTTGCTACGTCCCGGTGCACATCATCCCCCGTCCAGTCCTTTTTTCTTTCAAACGCTCACTAAATCCACGACCTCTCCATGCCCCTACCTAAGACAAAACCAATGTCATCTGCAAAGGGAAAGTCAGTATAGATATTCTCCCCGCGGTGGAGCCACCAAAGCTAATGTTCTATTAGGCGTCCGGCCCTCCAATCGCACTCCGGGGACCCGGCCAGTGGCAAGCGCCGAAAGATCCTTACGCGTGCGGCAGCTCTAGCGGTGGAATCTGAAAGAACGTAAGTAAACCCCCCTATCAAACAGTCTTGATGATGGTGCAAACAAGGACGGACCGAGCGAATAATGATCCGTCTATACGCAGTCGTCATCAGGCGTCTCGTGAGCGGCCCGCATTCACACCAGCTGTCGAGGACTCCAAGTAAGTCAACCCCAAGGGAGCGAATCGCAGGATCGGAACTAACATACATCAGTCTTCTAGAGGTCGCTTCGGCGACATTGCTTTTGTGAAAAGTTGGTGCGGTTTCCCAGACCCCCGCCGCCCCAGCACAGTGTACCTCTCGTGGCGCGACCAGGTGAAGGCCTACATCACCGCGCGTGCATGGGACCCCAACAAGCTTACCGATACGCAATTGGAGTCGGTCCTGGCGTTCGCCCGCTCACCCCCCCATGTTTCGATTGGGGTCGAGTTGCTGAAAAAGCAACATCGCGCCGATGACGTTGTCGAGCTCGATCGTTAGCTGAAGCTCTTGGTCAAGAACATGGCCAAGAAGCTTCAGACGATGATCGAGCATCGCAACGCGGAGCAGGAGGGGGGGGATGGAGCGGCAGAGGAATGGATGAGTAAGTATTCCTCGCCATGCATGTTGAGTTTCAATAGTACTTACGGATTTCACTAGTGGCTACAATCGATTGGACCTGCCCTTATTGCCCTCGGGCGATAAGGATCTACATCGTGCGCCGGACGGGTGCTCCCCCGGCGGGGCATCCGTTCTGGGATCACCCCTGGCACTCTCCCGAGCAGGACGGGGGTGTGGCCTGGGGTATCCTGTCATCCCCGAGCATGAGAGATCTGCTGCGGATGGTTTTGGCGCAACGAGTAGAGGAGGCCATCGGTTACCCCCGGTATCTTCTCGGTGCGACTGCTCACGGTTCCAGCGCCTTGCGCCGGGACCCCACAAAACCTCTCCCTCTCTCGGATGTTATCGTCTTGTATGGAGATGATGACATCCGGATGTGGCTCCTAGCAAACCAGCGGGAGGCTAAGGATCCGTTGGATATGCTGGTGCTGGAGTCACGTAAGGAGGGAGTAGAGAGGCAGACGCCCGAGCCTGGACCCGGCCGGTATCCCTTCTTTGACCGGAGTCTTTGGGATCGCCAGGTCCAGGAGCAAGATCCGGGGGAGGCCATGCAAGAGGAGGAAAGCAAGTTTGAGGGGGAGGAGGAAGAGGAGGGTCCGGCGATCCCGGGCCTCGAGATAGTTTCTCTTGACGATGTAAGTTTCAAAATCTATACTGCGTACAGCCAACTTGAGCAAAAACTCCAGAGCTAACTACCCGCATAGGACTATGCACCGCGCTCCCAAGAATCTCCAACCATGTCGGAGAGTGAATCTTGCCCCAAATCCGACGCACCCCGGCGCCGAGCCGCTGTCCCTCGTGGACGTTCTCACTCCGCCCCGCATTCTGTGTCTCGTTGCTCCGGATCCCCGGCCCCCATGGCACAAGCAACCAGAACGACCAGCCAGCCATCTGGTTCTACCCGGGGGCCAATGCCGCCATGAAGTGCGATTCCGGCTGCCATGTCTAGTGGGCACCAAGAATGGCATCGCCAAGAACACGAAGGGCCTTCCCATCAGCGCCCCCAAAGTCCCTCCCGTCGCCGCCTCCAAAGTCGCCCCCCGTCAGCGCCCCCAAAGTCCCCCCCACCAGCGCCTCCAAAGTCCCCCCCGTCAGCACCCCCAAAGTCC
>LN891210.1:53779-86941 GCA_900010015.1 Tuber aestivum
TTTTTTTTTTTTTTTTTGACTTGCTCTTTCCTTCGTCTCCGAAGTTTCTTTTTCTCGCCTTAATGCATATCGGTGTTTCCTTTGCCTCTGGGCTTTCATTCCTCTGTCTCTGGCGTCCTTTTCAACCCATCACGAGGTTTTCTTCGTCCCTGGCTTATTTTTTGACGCATCATGATGTTTTTTTCATCTCAAGGGGTTTTTTTTTTCTATTTTTATCTCTCGATGTATTCTTTGTCTCCAGAGCCTTTTTATTTAACCCATTACGGGGTTTTCTTCGTCCCCGATCAATTCTTTTAACGCAGCCCAGAGTTTTCTTCCTTTTACGGCTCCCGCTTTTTTCGTTATCTACCAGTGTGTTCTCCGTTCCTGCCGTGTCCCTTGCATTTCTTTCGTTCGGGGGGTTTTTTCCACTCTGAACACTACTACCGCTGTTGGTTGGGCCTTTTGTATTGTTAGACTTGTCTACTCCGGTCCAGCGTCTCGTATTTTTAGTCCCCCTTGCGTTAGTATCGTGAACCACATTCTTAGCCACTGTCCTCGAGTACGTTAGCATAAAGTTTGTCTACATTTGGTCTATCTCACCTTCTCCGTCAGTATCAGGCCCGGCGCCGACAGGGCATCTCCAGTGCTCGGAGGCAGGAATGCCTGGTGCAAAGACGCTTCTCTATTGTTTAGCTGTCACGATTCCACATTCGGACATAAACGTAGATTCATCTAATCCCATTAGGCATAGTTAGTCCTGTAGGGAAATTGCATCGCTAAACTATACCATAACTGGCTACGCGAGTCTTCGCTTGCTCCGTGATTGGCGCATTCATTTCCTCAGTTCTTTATCCGACTACTGTACTCACGTCCGATGAAGCTCAACGACTGTGAGTTTCGATCATGAACGAATGACTCAACAATCACAAAACGACATTTTGTAGTCAAGTTTTGAACTGAATACCGAGTGATAGTCTATGATTGCACCAGCTACCCTTTGCCAGTGGTGCTAGCGTATAAAAACTAGCGTGACCTACTACATATACAAAGCCTACACAAACACCATGCCTTTTCCAACCTCACGACGCGATCCTCCCGCATCTCTAACCATCCCCAATATCCAATGTCTCTCTCAACATGCCTAAGGAACCAGCCCATGCACGGAGTTCGCAAACCCACAGAACAGGTGGTCCTGTTCGACGTACCAAGGACGTTGGACCGACCCCTACAGCATCTGGAAAATCGAGGCCAAGAGAGGGCACAAACAACTCTCATAGCTCCTCGAGTACTCTAACTAATGACCAGACGTCACGTCGGCGTCCGCCCCCCTGGCCAATTACACCCCAACTGAGAAGACCACCTAAACGAGTGTGTAGGAGTACCAGACCAACCGCGCCATATATAGAACCCGAAATAGAACGCGATGGGCAAGCCAATTTTGAAACAGTACCTCGGTCCGACGATAGCAGTGAAGAGTACCAAATCTCACAGGGATTGGCGGAAGCTGAATCCGCGACCGACCTCGATCCAGAAGACAGCGATATCGCGGACCTGCCTCTCTCCGGCGGCCATCATCTATCACAAGTCGGGCAAAGTCGCCATGGGGATGGTCCGAGAACTGTTCTTATATCGGTGATCCCGCAACCACCAGAGACAGAAAATGCTCCAACGATTCCAGCTGCACCGCCGCTGATTGTTCGTGGGGCTGAATACAGTCCACCACTATTTCTGTCATCGAGTTTAGCTTGGATATCGTCTCCAGCAGTCCAGAGGAGTATACTTTCTCCTGTTATCAGAAGTTCTAGTCCGACTGGTCATCTAGACACAAGACCGCACGACAATGGCTGGTCCCTAGCCAGCACACGTCAGAATACACTCGTGGGACCTAAGCTTGCCGTGGTAGTTTTGGCAAAGTCTCTCATCCTCCATTACACTCTGTTTGTTAGCCCAATCCCGAATCCAGCTGCTTTGAGGGCCAAGATACACAGCGTCTGGGACGAGGCGGTGAGTAAGACGCCAGGTGTGGGGCGTATGGAACCATCAGAGGAGATCGTTGGCCTAGTAAGTAAGGTCAGCTAAATATGGGGAGAAGCAGGAAATTGTATTGATCCAGTTAGATACGCCAGAAGCAGTCAGGGGTAAGGGCACAATTTGTCTACCATGTGAAGCATCACATTGTAGCGTTATATGAACTACCAGAAGATACCCAGGGTATGGCGTGTAGGGTTGATTATCTCCTGGAAAAAGACAGGTTTATGTGCGACCCCAAAGGGTACGAGGTTGGACTCCCACAGATGATGCTCCCATACAATTACATGTGACTACCACTGACGACGGCCATCGCAAGACAGCGCGTGAAACTACGATTCCTTGCGCCACAGATCCCTGAGGCGATATATGGTAAGTACTTCGCAGGGAAGAAAATGTGGGGTATAGTAGACCTGGATTTCCTAGACATGATCAACGGTACCATGGTCTGCTTGACGTGCGCTATACTCTGTCATACACTTAGGGCGTGGCAAACCGGTACATATACCGAGCCAACTGAATTCAAGCGTGAGTTAGTAGGAGGTGAGTATATGCGAATCATCGGGCGTACATGTGCGACGAATCTGGCTAACCCTCCACCAAACACTTGAGACCTCATTGCTAGGCAGACGGAGACATGGCGGAAATGTCCCCAGGGAATCCAGAAGAGTATTCTTGAGAGTATTCGTCAAACAATTACCAACAAGTTCATGCAAAAACGCGGTGTCCACCAAGACCGACGAGAAGGCTATGACGACGACTGGGACGCGGTCAGTGCGGAATTAGAGAGCCGGAAGTGGAACCAGGAATCGCGACCACCCCCCCCCTGGTGCAGCGGCACTGTGACTGATTCACCCATGCTCGTCCCAGTGAGGCCACCGGGCAGACGAACTGAGTCGCAGGACACCGATGTCACCGCAAGTATCGGTCAGACGTCCGCTGCCCTGGCGCTGGCGTTGCTTGATTCTGATCCAATCGGTGGATCCCTCCAGGACATAGTAGCATGTCTACTAATAGAGATTGTTAGCAGCCCTCCTCCGGCCTCACAGCTATCGCTTAGTTTTGAGTAGTCACCTGAGGAACACGGAGTGGCGGCCGAAAGGGATCCCACCAGACTGGGCGGCCCATTGTAGTTGCTTATCACGGAAGAGAGGCGGGGGCAGAATTCGTAAGATCGATACTAGGTTATGGGTGAAGGGGGATTGGAGCAATCACGATCGGAAGAGGTACTGCGCGGAGATACAGTAGGAGCCAGTGTGCATGAGAAGAGTGGGACGTAGTCGGGATTTCACCGCGACGGCATAATATTGTACATAAAGCGTCAGGGTCAACTAGAGGGAATCCCACGAGATTAGGCAAATAAGTCTGTTAGGTATGGATGAGGAGGAAACATCCACGATGTATTGTGACATGAAATATCAGGTAGCGAGAACCAGGAGCCACGAAGGTCCAGATCATGATGGATTGGTAGCGGGAGAATCTGGCCAAGAAACCAGCTCCAGGGGACGCAAAGGGTACGTAAGTTGAAAGATCTGGGGGCAAGGGACGTCGGCGCAAAAGTCTCCAGAGCCTACTCGTAGAGATCAAGACCACCAGTTTGGACGGGAGAAATCCAGATCTTTGGGCGCCGGGTCGTCACGTCGAGAGTTAAGAGGAGTCGTTTAAAATATCAGGATTAATGCTGCCAGTCATGGGTAGGGTTGGGACATCAGAGGCCAGGGGGTGGGCAAAGTCAGATGGGACGGAGGAGAAGCAGACATTATCAGGAAGTAGCAAAGGGTCACAGGGATGGTCAGGACACAAGGAGCAGAAAGTGTTGAATCTCCAGACGCAAGGAGAGGAAAGGGTGGAATCTCCGGACGGGAGGAGAAGAGAGCGTGAAATCTCCGGACGCAGGGGACGTCGGCATCCACGTCCGATGGGTCAGGACGGGTTGCACAAGAGGGAGGCAAATCTGGACGCGACGTCCCGCGGACGTCGCGTCCAGGTTAACGGTTTGCGTTTGGGCATCCCACGCATCAGATGCACAGGACGCACGGGACGCAAAGTGAAATTTTTGCTGATGTAGGTTGTGGGAGCTTTACTTTGGGCTTTGGTATGGATTGGTCTGCCGGTGGAGGTCCCGGTAGGTCGGGGGGTGCTGGGGTACCTTGTCCCGATATTTCGTTTTCCGATGAGCTACTGCTGCTTGCTGGTGGTGGTGGTGGTTTGCGTTCCTTTACTGGTGACTCCGGGAATTCGCCGGGTGTTGTGCCTGTGTCAGGTTTCTTTCCTTTCCTCTGGGTCAGGCCTTCTCGTGGGATCTCACGCCCACTTCGAGTCGTAATTGGATCTATATCGTACTTATTTATCGCAGGAGCAGACCATCGTGGTCTCCCGCTTCTGCCGGTACCGTTCTTTGCTGAATCCTCGCGGGCTGATCAGGCCCTGATTCGTTGTATCTTAACCACTCATTGAGGTTAAAAAAATGTAACGTGTTCACGCCGGGGCGCTAGTCACGCTGCTGGATACAATAGGAGTAGGGTATTCTCTGCCGGAGAGTAACAGTCCTAGGCTCGCTAAGGGAGGCTTCGGTGGTGTACTAGGGAGAAAAAAGATAACCGTTCAACCGAGTATATTAGAATACTGTTTGTTGACGTCTGCCGTTTCCAGAGTAGAAAACGGCGGTCTTTTTAAGTACACGTGTTTGAGTACGATCATGAATTCTCACTCATGTTCTTACTCAATCAAAGCATAAAAATAACCAAGTATCAGTCGATACTTAAAACAAAACATAAAACAAACTAAGTATTAACCGATACTTAAAACAAAACATAAAACAAACTAAGTATCAACCGATACTTAAAACAAAATATAAAACAAACTAAGCATCAACCGATACTTAAAACAAAACATAAAACAAACTAAATCTTAACCGAGTACCAGCTCAGGTTACAGTAGCGCACAAGTTGATCTGCAACCTATAGGCGTACTGTGAAAAGGGAGGCTCCAAGAGAAAGATATAAAGAATAGGCACTTGAAGAGGTAACCGTTCAACCAAGTATATTAGAAATACTCTGTCCGTCGAAGTCTGCCATTCCTCTGAGGTAATCAGCGGTCTTTAAATACAATTTTTGTCCATGTCCTGCATGGACGGATTTCCAAACCATCCTTAAGCAAACCATAAAACAAACTAAGTATCAGAGGATACTCGAAACTACAAGTAAAACAAACTAAGTATCAAAGGATACTCAAAACCACAAGTAAAACAAACGGAGTATCAAAGGATACTCAAAACCACAAGTAAAACAAAACATAAAACAAATCCTTGAACCGAACGGACTGAACTCCAGTTCCCATTACACCCACAGCCATATGACGAGGGCCAGGGGGAGGGAGCCAAAGCCCCGGACACGAAGGGTATAAGGGAAACCACCCTGAAGGCCGCGACCGAGAAGTGAGGAGAGGAGGTGTGTGGCAGGTGTCCCAGCAACCGTGTGTCCTTCAGGACAATCGATGATTGTGGCAGTAATATGCCAGCTTGAGAGGTGGCAGTAGGGTGCCAGCCGATCTGACCGTGGAGAGGAGCCCTAAGCGAAGCAGGTATTTTACCGCGTCTCTCATGTAGTCCCTTGAACTGGGAGAGATAGCCTCACTGTAGTGGAAGGGATCCCACCACCTGCCAGCCAAAAAGGCCCCAAAGAGTAGAGGAGGGGTAGACCCAATTCCGTAAACGACAACTATTGGTAACCACGTTCGTGTCCGACTAGGCAGCCTCTTACGGGGGCAAGAGAATGGAGAGATCCACTATAGCCTGTAAGCTGTTCTCTCCTACTGCAACTGTAGTCCCGGCCATCTGTTGAAGGTGGAAAAGGGGGTTGCTGACCGTGTCAATGCCTAAGCGAGGCAGGGTAGGAAGAGGGAAAACATCACGAAGATGAGAGGCCTCAACCAGGGATGGAGCCGAGGGAATCAAGAAATAAATCAGGACCCCAAGGGAGAGGGGAAGCGAGCCCACCTCCTGTAGCCGAGGCTAGATGGAGGGAGATAAGGGGGTGTGGTGGTGCTAGACCATGAAAGCCACGATAGTAACCCTGGTGTTGAGTTTTCAATCGCCAGAGGTGTAGCAGAGACGGAGGATGTACCTTTTGAACGCAAGGCACCATATTTTATATAGCATCCTCGCGGCAACGGCGTATCGGTTATACTGCGTTTAGGTCTGAGCTCCCCCTAACCCCTCCCCGGGGTAGCCGACGAGCTCATCTATCTTGGACTATAAATTCTACTCGCCGGTGTCTCCTGTAGCAAGTAGTTTGATCCCTGGTGTCTATCTTAATATTTAGTTAGTGCTAATAGCTTGGGTACCGGAAGGCTCGGAGTGTTCGCTCCGCCAACGTGGGGGAAGAGGGGGTGACAGATGATCTCGGGCGGCGGTGGTCAATAGAGTGTGGCACGCACTAGTGCTCAAGCGCTGGGTTATGGGGACCGGTTCGTCGTGAAAGACTGGGGCTTCCCGACTACTAAGGCGGCTGAAGCCAGACTTTTAGGAGACCTAACCTACCAGAGCTGTCCGGCCTCGACCCGGCTGCACAAGTGCGGGCACGGTAAAACAACTGAATGACAACCGCGATGAAGAACAGTATGAAAATAGCTCGCTCCATGTTCGCGATGTACCGTGCTCGTACAGCACCGGTACTTGTAGAAGCGCATGCTTCCTGTCTACGGCCCTATACTCGCTGGAATCGAAAGTCTGTCCCCGACATTTACTTAGGCCCAAACGACCGAACCGCACCTTATTCGCGAAAATTGAGGCTCACCTCTCAGAACCTCTTAACTTCCCCACTGGCCCTGTTTTCCGGGGGTATTTGATTTATGAGTAATAGCTATCAACGCAATTCTCCTATCGTCGGGGCTGCACGAGCTGAGTTATTGCTGTGTTGCCATCGGCGGCTATAGTCTAGCTCGGGGACAGACGTTTGATTTTGGCGGGTAGCGCTCCAGAAGCGGGGCTACATTAGGTGGATTTAGCATGTCCGGGGCACTGGTCGCTATTTATTCGTAATGTGAGTGGCATACCGGTAGTCTAACTCCCTAGCCCCAGCCTAGCTGTGCTCCAGATATTTAACAATGGTGCCGATTTGGGTTGCCGGTGCCAGGTTTTTCTTGATTGTCATGAGCCAGGTTCACTTTCGGGAGAGCACTAGCCCCAATTAGTTCTCTAACAAAACCTTTGGTCTCCGTTACTTCCCTCGCTAGTCCCTTGAAACTGAAGTTTTTCTGTTTTTTCTTCATTCACCTCTTGACAAGCACCCCATCCTAGTTTTATATTCCACTTTGAAAAATTGCTCTATCTCCCTTTATTGCCTTCCGAGAAGAATTCAGAGACAAGGGACCTTCTAGGCGGGTATATACAAGTAATCCCTTGGGAGAGAAGGTAGATCTCACGAGTACTGGTACAGGACGGTGTCTCCGCGCCAAGAGTTGGCAACCTCTTTTGGAATACCGGTAGCCTCCACGGGGCCACAGAGTGCATAGTGTTGAGGCTGCTCTTGTGGCGGCAGGGATTGCACTCTGCGACTACCATGCCAGCGGCCACTCCTACTCATTATCTGGCACCGTATTTTGTGTCACAGGTAATGGAGTCTTTGAAATGGCTCAAACACTAAATTCTATAGCTCATAGGGGACTATTCCAAAAGAGGTGCCAACTCTTGGCGCGGAGACACTAGTATAGTCGTACAGGTCGTGGACTCGCGCTGGGGGCTGTGTTGTTTTAGGCTTTATCGGGATGTCAGATACGCAGCTCAGACTGCGAAATACTTGTACGAGTACATAGAGTCTACCAAAGCTTGGAGCATGCTGTAATCCGCAGAGCTGGTGAAATTTACCAGGGTTAAGAACAACGTATTTTGAGGGCTATCGGAAGAATCCCCCAAATCCCATCGGAGATCCCCGGGGAAATTACTCTCTAAACCACAATAGGTAGCAGAGAAAGTTAACAAAATTACGCGTACTAGTTAGTGAGACCCTGAGCTCAGCCTCCCCAAGCTATAAAATACTCCATCCAGAAGGCACAGTTCCTTCCCGGACTGTTTGTCTCCGATTGGCGAGATCTGAGGCTGATGGCCACGGTGAATCGACTCGTAAAAGATTCGTACGGTGCTCGCGGAGCGCCCTTTGCTAGTAACACATACAAAACGCAGGGGCTATACCTCCGCACCCGTAGAGAATATGACCCTCAGCTAGTCTCCAGTCTGCTGAACTCCACCACGCATTCCTTCCCATCTCCTGTTGTTTATCCAAATTCATTTCAGGTGGTATGGCATAGGAATCATCACAGGCCCGGGTGCTCACCGGTAATATCGACTGCTTCAACACCCTCAACACTTTTAATACAAAAAAAACAGAGCAACACTGTCAATGTCTACCCCGATGTAGATGATTCTGGAGTGGCTATCACCACTGGACCCTCGGAGCAGGCATCAAGCTGTGAGAAGTGACCGACTTGACGGCATAGGGGATTGGCTTCTCGAAACAGGTGGGTTTCGGGGGTGGCAAGGGTGTGAAGATGGGTCTAGCAAGACCGTCTTGTTCTGCTGTGGTGGTCCGGGGGTGGGGAAGACGTGCCTTAGGTAAGTAAGGACGAGTTCTTGGAGAGATAAAGTAGACCTCGCTGACTGGGGTCTGGCGATAAATATTAGCTCCCTAGCGATTGACGGCCTGTGCGATAAACATGGTGGAAAAGATATCATCGTTGCGGGACTACTGCAATTTCGTCGCCCAACAGGAACAGTCCCCAACAAATATATTGGGTGCCGTTCTCCGGCAGCTTGTTAGTGGAGGGGAAATCCCGGATGCTATACGGCAAGCTTTCCAAAAGGTAGAAAAGGAGTTGGGTGGCCGATGTCTGGCCCTTCCCAGTCTAGTCAAGCTACTCAAGACGACTATCGTACCGATGCCTCGGGTATTTATCTGTATAGATGCCCTGGATGAATTACTTCCGAGACATCGACTGGAGCTTCTTGGGTCGCTTCGAGACATCGTTCAGGAGTCACCGAGCACTCCTCACCGCTGGGCCTCATATCCAAGATGAAACCAAGAAATTCTTCACCGGGGCGGTTGCGGTCCCTGTCGGCCCTGTAAAGGATGACATTCAAACGTATTTGGAGATGAGACTAGATAGGGACACGGAACCTGGTGCTATGGACGACAATTTACGGGCGGATATCCTAAGGGTAATCCCTGAAGCAAGCAGTGAAATGTGTGTGGGAACATCGGTTGTGTTTCCAACACAATCGCGGCTTATTCACTAACAGTGGTATGCAGATTTCTCCTCGTTTCTCTGAGTGTGGGTGCAATTCTAGAAGAGGCGACCATTTATCAGAGAAGGAGAAAGCTCTAGAGATGACAAAAGGGAACAGTCTCGGGGATGCGTATTCAACAATCCTAGTACGAGCAGTGTTCGCAAGCGGCCAGTCCGGCCAGGCTTGAGGTCCCGGGGGGCCGGCCTGGACTTCTTTGGTGACCGGCCGGGCCGGAATGTAGGTCATAGTCCGGCTTTACTGGTCTATCTGACCGGGCCTGGCCGGACTGTAGACATCTGCAGGTTTTCAAATATCTGTGGGCATCTTCAGATATCACCGGTGCACTGACGCAATATTCACTGGTCAGGTGGCATATTCCAAAAGCCTACCGGTGCCCCCAGGCATCCATGTAGCCTATAGGCTTCACCAAAGCCTGGCCGGGCCGGACTGTGCCTCTGCAGGCTATCCGCAGGCCGGCCTGGCGGCCTGCGAACGCTGATCTGCAGTGTGTAGAGGACCGAATGCTATCAAAGAAGGAAGTAAAGTCATAAGCATGGCAGCCACTCCTGAGGCCCATTTATCCATCTCTTTTGACTTATCGAGATACTCCTCATACTCTAATATACAAGGTTTCCAAAAAGAGCTGTTAGGACCAGTGAAACCCCATCCAGTGGGTACTTCCAGTGATGTATCACTAGTACCATTATCTGCAGTTTGGTTGGCAGGGTTGGTGGTTCTACCAGGCATGCTCATCCCATCGAGACCTGTCACATTGGTACAGAGCCATAGCACTCCAGTTGTTCTTGCAAGGATATCAGTGATACTGGTGAACTTGTTCGTTTAGAGGGGTGAGTGTCGTGAGAGTAGAAATGGTTGACCTGTACTCAGAGGAGGTGGTGTTGGCATGAACCCTGCATGTGCTGTTCCGACACTTGATTCTATTGTTGTAGGATTCTCTGCTCTAGCTCTGGGAACTAGCCATGACCTCCATAGAATCCATATGATTGAGCACTTGAGGAAGCCTGAGCGTATACTCCAAGAACTATATATATCAAATACAGGTGCTGGAATTATAATGTTGGAAACCGGAAACTGTATCGTATAGGAGGTGGTCATGTATTTTTCATATACTAGACTTATCAGCACTGTAAGGTGGTTGAGGATAATGAGACAGGTATAATAATATTTATGATTGTATTTGGCTCTCTCTCAAGTCTAAAATAACCTTTCGAAGTCTTTGCCGGATAGACCTGAGTTTTGTGGATGTTCGTGTAGGGTGGTGTTGTTATTATGGATATGGGATCGGATTGTACCCCAGTGTTCGCAAGCAGCCAGTGCGGCCAGGATTGAGGTCCAGGGCCGCCGGCCTGGGCTTCTTTGGTGGCCAGCCGGGTCGGACTGTAGGCCATGGTCCAGCTTTACCTGCCTATCTGACCGGGCCCTGCCGGACTATAGATATCTGCAGGCTTTCAGATATCCATAAGGGACTTTCCAGGATGCTCTTGAAACTGAAACGTTCCATTCCTATTATGCCGGATCAACCTTCCAACCTCAGTTGGTGTTAAAATGTACGATTTCGTTATCTTATATGACTCATATTTCCTTGGTATGTGGCAAGACTGCCGTGTAACAACTGAAGGGTGTATATAGAGGAAGTTTATCACCTTTTTTTTTGGAACAGAGGGCGCAAACTTGGAATAGTGTCTTGGGTCTTAAGACATATCTGCCTCCTCTTCCTACCGACTCTATCTCAATAGCGAGCCAACGCTAAGGATGATTTCTAAATCAGCGTGTAGTATTGTCGACTTGCAGCCTATGTAGCTACTAGTGGTCGATCTCCAAATTTGTTTTGGGGTTTTTCATGAACTTGGCGGGAGGAACGCCAGCTTCTAATGAACTTCGGACTATCAAAAGGTCAGGTTTTTGCCCATCGTTGCTGGGTAACGGGCAAGGGCCAGGGCCTTTTTTTCAGTCACTCTACGTTGTCCCGTGCCCTAGCAGAATAACACTGAGCTCCTTTTGCCTTAATAAATCTCTATAATATTATGCTGTTCTATACCCTCTGGAATTTGCCTCCCCTTTTTCTCAACTTGGTAACCCTTGGCTTCTTAGGATCACAACCCGGCGTAACCCCTCTAGTATAAATCTGAGAAACTTTAAAATCCCCATACCTCAGCTCCTTGGACCAACATGTGAGTGTTTTAAACCCGCCCGGGCCCCGTCAGCGCCCGGTGGGGCAACTGCCAGGAGCCCCCGACGAGACGGGGGACAAAACGGGGCACACCGCCGTCTTGGAAGTCCCCAGGCGGCGGTCGCGGGAAAGGACAATGTGTCGCAAAATTTGAGACTATTTTGAGAGAGGGAGGATATGGGACAGCAGAGGAACATTGATGACTCGAGGATATGGAGGGCCCGCAGCTGGTGTCGGCAGGGAACTATTGGGGATGATCAAAGAGCTTGATAGAATTCTTGTTGGAGGCACACACCATTGCGCCCTCTTGTTTAAGATATCCTAGCCCCGCGAAGTGCTTTCTAATCGGATGAACCTTCACAATTAAAATTCAACACTGACACCGGCAGGCCAGTCCCCCAGCCACTCCTGCTAATCAGGTATCCAAACAAAAAAGCCCCCACTGACGCCGTCTAGGATACATGTGGTAAGTGCATCCTACGATATGTGAGAAGATAGCGAGCGTGGGTGAAATGAAAGGAGTTCCGATAACCGGTGCTCGATAAACCCAAAATGTAGTCTAAAATTTCCAACACCATTGTCCCATTGCGGAGGGCCAGTCAGTTCCCTCGTTGTTGCTCTCGCCCATCCCAACTGTATCGGGCTCCCATCAGACTCAGTAGTAATTTTAATTCAGTGTCTCTAGCGATGGTCCTGGACACAATTCCATTCCCAAATAGTGATAACAAATCTAGAAGAGCTCCGGGGGACGGTATGGCTAGTGTACCCTATATACTTTAGCTCCAACTATGGGAGGGAATGCTGGCAGATATCCTTAGCGTGATATAGCAGGGAAGCGGGTTGGTTTCCTAGATAATGGTTTGTATCTTACTGAAGGATTAACCTATTCTCCATTCTCCTACCGCAACCAATCTTGAATTCTTCGTCTCCATTGCCCCCGCCAGACATACCCGAGTCAGCAAAATGCGACCGCGAGAGCTTTATTGTAGGGGACGGCAGGGTTCGTAGTCCCTGCCTCCACGGGGCCCAGCCAGGGTAATAAAATGCCCAAATGGAGCTCTCTACATTTCGTCAACGATAGCCCACTCTTAGGTCAGACGGACTGCACCTTTGCGTGAATTGTCAAAAAAATTGGCTATTCTCTGCAGCATCTGTCAAAGCGTTCACAGGGCACGAACACTGCGCAGGGGTAGCAAGGGAATTTGCGGGGCCGGTAACTGGGGAAAAAATTAAAAACAGGGAGGGGGAAGAGGGAGTAGGGTTATGATTAAAATGGGGTCCACCTGGGTTGGTGCAACACTGGTCCTCGATCATGAATTCAATTGGCCAAGCAACCTTTGCCGCAATAATTGAAACCTAAGGGACTCAACCTCCACATTTGAGGCGACTGTTATTAACTGCGGACACCTCCAGTGCCCATCGCGGTGCTATCTACCCGTAGATAGCCTGTCTGTCTGCACACAATACTCATAGTCCTCCCGAGTTAATGGGGACCAATAAGTGTGGAATCAAATGCATTCGACAATTCGGTATCACGGACACCGGTGGTGGAGGAAATTTGATTTTGGAAACGAAGGAGAGAAAACAAGGAAAGATGTAGGCCATGCCAAGTGTATAGTGGGAGGTTATGAGACGCAGTATCCATGTTTATGGATTGCATAGCGATATCAAGCAATAGTAGGGCAGACGAGGAAAGGTTTCCAGCCCGGCAATCCCTGATATTAGGACCTACAGGCTCTCCCGTTATGAACCGTAAACCGAGCTGAGGTGAAGCTCATTTCATGATCCGCCACTTGCTGATTCACCTATTTTCTATCCCGTGGGGTGTGATGTTTCGGGCACTATCGGGGTGGCATGATAAGTCCTCCGCATCACTGAGGAGTCAGATGGGTGGGTATCAGCCGGAGGATGCACTCCTGCTGGCTGTGTTTCAATGTTGTGATATTCTTAGGCCTCTGCTGTTTATACCTCTTGCATATTGGTAGTTCTTATCCTTAGGTATAAGTCGCCTTACTATGATATCGTTTCCGCCTTACCACAATCATATCGTACTATAGTGACCCATGTTCCTCGGAGAAGAGAGCACACCCCATCTCTAGAACTGATCTTATATCACAAGTTTTATAAAGTGATTGGAAAGAGCCCTATCCCCCCTGAATGCCATGTGAGATAAATTTATTCACCCCCTGGCTGATGGACCCACACAGTTCACAATTCTCTCCAACTAGCCACATGCCCCACTAAAATAAAACTGCCCCCCGTTCCCTGTCTGGAAGGATTGCATCTGTACTTGAGTCCCTGCAGGGCAGGAGGTGTAGAGGAGTAGCAGTAGAACCAATAGGAGAAGGGTAAACAGGTGAATAGAGGTCTTAGTAGAGAGGATCATTTAATTTTTTTGCTATCAAGGGCTTCGCTTCTCTCTTTCGCATACTAGGTGATTAGTGGTTTCGTGTCAGGTCATAATGGAGGAAACTGTTGGGGGGAAGAAACATGCCAGACGAGAACGCTTGCAAGCCCCCGAAAATCTCGCCAGGTGATTTCTGTGGAGGGTTCATGCCAGGGCGAACACATTAGTGCTCTGATAATCGACAGTTAGGATGGTGAAGAGAACTCCCTGAATCATAGCCTATGAGGCTAAATTACATGCATCCTGGATTGTGGTATCATTGAATGTGTTTAATCATTGACCAATGTCTTACCCCGAAGGTACCCACTTCCAAGCGGGGGTTTCAACTAATGCACAGGAGGCAAGAAGGGACCAAAAATTATTTGGGAAATTATTTAAGATAAATCTTGGTACACTAAGTGCTGCATTTTCGGCGCCTCTAAATAGCCAAAACAAGTAATCCAGGTATGATACCACTGGTTTTCGCCACAGCGCCTACCTGCAGGGAGCCAGCTGTAAGTCTATAGTCCAGAAATGCAGCTGGTTAGCTTTCATGTCCGGAACCCCAAAAATAAGGAAGAGTAGAAGTGGGATATGTAAGGCTGTTGGTACAAGCGGACATTAGAGAGACTCGGATAAGCCAGTATGGGCGCTGGTAGGGTAGGGTGGGGAGAATGCCAAGCAGAACCAAACAAATCAGAATTCCCGATCGTGCACAAAAGGCCGTCATAAATTTCTAAGTTATTACTCCTGAAATGTAGTTCCCCTCGTCTGATGTCATCTGAATGCCCTCAAATGGTCTATATGGCTAGTTTCTACAAAGTGTGCCCCTGCAGTCTCCCGGTGATTGACAGTTGCCTCTCTTCAAAGTTCAAACTTCAATTACAGCTCGGCGGTGTTCAGCGTTGCGCATATTACTTCCTTGAACTGCTCCGGTTTAATGCTCTCCCACGTCTCTTTTACCACTTCTATTAATACCTTCCTGCGTTTGGCCGTCCAATACCCATGACCAGGGTAAATCCCCATATTGCGACACCAATTGTTAATAGAACCAAAGCCTGATAACTGTGTGCGCCAGGAGTGGCTCTGAACCGCACTCTTTTTCTCTCTAGTGACACTTAATAAAATACCCTTTTGCCACTCTTCCTCACCTACAAGTTCCACAAAAATGACGACAAAATAGACGAGATAGTGGCCCGGTATCTCAATAATACGAGTTACCGAATCTATTTATACCCTTGCTGGAACAGAGTCAAGTCTACTCTTCAAGTGACAGAAAAATGCCCTCCAAATCACCTGACATCCCGCTCTAGAGTGCAAATTCTCACACAAAATTGTGGATTGGATTCCTCTGATGTGTTTCTGATAGCTGGAGAATGATAGCCGAATACCGTAAGAACTCGAACAACCGGTCCTTGTGCTAGGACATTGGGCTTGCCTCTCCTAGTAAGGTGCTGTGTTTTTTTCCTTTTGTCTCCGATAGCCGACTTTTGGTAGGTTTCTCGCCCCTTCTCCAGGGGAGCGAATTCCGGACTACATAGCACAAGGACCTTTCTTCGAGTTCTTACGGAACAGTTGTAGCATAGAATGTTCCACCTAACCGTACAGTTTTTGTATCAGTCACTATAGGCTAAATTCAAGGTTCCCTGGCACTGCTGGGCAATCGTACCATACTGGTTGGAATAATACTCAGGGATGATCATGCATTCATGCTTCCACATACTCGTGAGGTGACCCTGTATCTGATCCATGCTCTGTTTAAGTCTAAGCTCCGCCCAAACTTTTCTCTCGCGCGCCAAATTCGGCCATCCGGCCAGAAGTACTGCCGCAGATAGTAATCCCGGGGGTCTCCGTTTAGTCAATACCGCCAATTTGGATACTGGTAAAGTACCTCCCCAAAAGTGTTGGTGAAATGACCTTTTTACACCAAAAATTGGCAGGTTTGATCAACCCCCACACCTGGAATTGCTTCAAATAATCCTTGCAACCCATATAATTATTTTCACCTTCACTGCAGCTTTTACCTGACACCATTTATTTTGTCAATTTATTCTATGGGGCTAAACTACAAGTCTCCAAAGTTGACAATACCTGTTGCTACGCCATTTTTGTATGTAAAATGAAGCTTTTCAGTGAAGTCAAAACTTTAGGACTGCATAACTTCTCCAATTCTTCCCCAAAGTTATTAAGAGTCGAGTAGGAGTAGGGTGGGATTATTGTAACTACATACCAGAAGTCAGGTTGTGAAATCTTGTGTGGTTCCTAAACTACCAGTGGCGAAAAATCAATGTTTTTGGTGTAAAAAGCCCATTCCACCAACACTTTTGGGGAGGTACTTTATGATAGGAAAATTGTGGGAACAAACTCTTCCCCCTCTGTTTCCGGCCTGATGAAGCTTCATTCGCTGTTGGCCAAATGTGAACCGTCGGGTATATCTTCCAATCTACCTTGAGCCCCAAAAAACAGCGCTTTCTTGGGAGTCGGGCAATCTTTTTTTTTTCTCGGGTTAGCCACCTCCTAAGATCGTTCCTCGTAAGAGTAGGCTGGGTAGATATTCTGATGGCATTGACATCGACTTCTACGAAACTTTGTTTTTATGGTTTCTTTTTCATTTGTTGAACGAGGGAATACCAGGGCTTTACATTTAAATTTTACAATTATGACCTACGCGGCCGGGAGAATGCGGGTAAACTAGTTATTTTTATTGCATTACGGGACATGGCGTAACGCAGGGCCCGTGACGGCTTTCATGGGAATCTCAGTGTTTGTTGGGAGTGGAAACGGGCTGTTTCAGCCAGATGTCAGTCAAAGCTCGCTTTCAGGAGAGGAAAGCATCGTCCCGCAGGTGGAGAGTGGCTCAGTACGCACGGGTTACGAAGTAACCAAGCTTCTCTCTCTCTCTCTCTTGCTCCGTATCATTCCCATGCATTCCCGGATGTGTACGATACTCCAATCCTCTTGGGTTCTACTCTACTTCTCCCCTCCCTTTGATGGCCTCCTTTGCCAACCGGGCCAGTCCTCCCGTTAATGCAGTGCTGCGCTCCACCCCATCTCACAGCCCCCCGGGAAATTAATACCGTACTATAAATTACGTGCCCAAAACAGGGTACCGGCAAACAGTCTATTTTGGCAAAGATATTGACACTAGAAAGCTCTTTGCTTGCTCGGATACCTCTACCAAGCTCTCGGTAAACCATCGTTTGTTTACCCCCATGCTTCTCCAAGCCTCCAAACCTCCAGTCTCCTTTTTTCTCACCATACTCGGTGCTGCTTCAATGATCGTCCGGTCCACCGAAATGAGGTGAGTGCGGCAAATGACAAGATGGTCTAGTCTTTGGAGATGGGATGGGGGGCAGCACCCGGCTGCAAAGGGCTGGAATTGGTCGATCCTTATGGCGCACACTATGGTTGGATATGCCAATTAGTTGCATGATACGGTGCTATGGTACGAGCCTCGCTCCAAAAGTCATGAGTAGTTTAGCATTTTACACCAAAAACGAGTAACTTTACATCCAGAAACCCCACCTTGATTGTTCTGATAAAAGAATTGAAATTCGAGAAATTTCTTAGAACCTACTCATGACTTTTGGAGCGAGGATCGTACAGTACAGTACAGGTTACGCGGTTACGCATTACGGTGAAAGATTGTGGCCGTGTCACCAGGGTACTCGAGTGCAGTTTAAAAAAAAAAACTAGGATTACTGTAGACTCCAAGTTCTGTAGGGGATGTGGGTGGATAGCCCCTGGCCCTTGCGCTGCCTGCGCTTGTCAAATGATTTGGAGCACCGCCGCATAGCCAGTTGCATATATACGTGTGTAACCCCAGAGCCTGATCACAATGAAGACCTCTGACTTCCGCCTCATCGCCCTTCCATTGAACTCCAGAACACACTCCTTCGCATCTCCTGTCATACCGGCTATCCGAAACATTTCTAATAAAATGACGCCGGAATCATCACAGAACCGAGTTCTCGCCCGTAATATCGACTCTTTCCATGCATCAACTAACGATAACAATACTATCAACACACATTCCCCCCCATCACTGCTTATCGAACGCATTCCGGATGATATGGCGCATGAGTCGTCGCGGGTCCGAGTGCTTAGTGGGAACACGGAGTGCTTCAATTCTATCAACTCTTTTAATAATACTCTCAATTTCAACACCAGTGCTGCAGATGACGAGAAGCGTCAGATTTTGGAGTGGCTATCCCCTCTGGACCCTCGAGATAGGCATAAAGATGTGAGCGGCAGTCGGCTTAGTAATGTAGGGAATTGGCTGCTCCAAAAAAACGTGTTTCAGAAGTGGCGAGGCGGGGAAGGTGCATCTGGCGAGGCCGTCTTATTCTGCTGTGGCAATCCGGGGGTGGGAAAAACACACCTCTGGTGAGAGCTCGTTCTCCGCATGGATAAAGCAGATCTCGCTAACTGGCAGTGAATATCAGTTCCCTGATAATTGATAACCTGTGCGATGAAGCGGGTAAAAAAGGGATGATCGTTGTGGGACTCTACTGCGATTTCGCTTCTCGCCAGGAACAGTCCGCCGCAAACATGTTGGGAGCCGTTCTCAGGCAACTTATCAGCGGAGGAGGAATCCCTGGTCCTATCTGGGAGGCTTTCCAAAAGGCAAAAAACGAGTTGGGTGGCCGATATCCACAGCTCCCAAATCTGGTCGAGCTACTCAAGATGACTATCCCCTTGCTACCTCACGTATTTATCTGTATAGATGCTCTGGATGAATTACTTCCGGAGAATCGACGGGGGCTTCTTGAGTCGCTTCGAGATATCGTTAGGGAGTTGCCAGCCACACGCATACTCCTCACGGCAAGGCCCCACGTCCAGGACGAAATTAAGCGATTCTTCACCGGGGTGGTTACGATTCCCATCGTTCCCGCAGAGGGCGACATTAGAACATATCTGGAGATGAAATTGGAGGGGGACCCGGAACCCGATGCTATGAGCGATGGTTTACGAGCGGAGATTCTTAGAGTAATTCCTAATTCAATCTGTGACATGTATGTGTGGACATCGGGGACCTTCCCAAAGCAGGTGGTTTATTCACTAACAATGGCGCCTAGATTCCTCCTCGTTTCCCTGAATATCGATGCCGTCCTAGGAGAGATGACGGTTGACAAGAGAAGGAAGAGGCTCCATGAGATGACAAAAGGGAACGGCCTCGGCGATGCGTATTCAACAACCCTGGCACGAATAAAGTCACAAAAGGGGAGCAAGGCAAGGCTTGCCATGGAGGTACTAATGTGGGTATCACATGCGGAGCGGCCGCTAAAAGTCAACGAACTATGTAGTGCTCTTGGAGTTGAGAGAGGGTCTAAAGTCCTAAATACTGAGAATATCCCTGCGATAGGGACCCTTCTGAGTTGCTCCCTAGGACTTGTTACGATAGACGCATCCTCATCCACCCTCCGCCTCATCCACTTTACTCTGCAAGAGTACCTTTGCGATAATTCAACCCTATTTCATAATCCCCGCTTGATGATGGCAGAGGTTTGCTTGACCTACCTTAACCTCGAGTGTGTCAGAAGCCTCCCGCGCTATGTGACGCTTAACCTTCCCCCCTTTACCAAATATGCCTCTTGCTACTGGGCAACAAATCTCGGAAGGGAAATCAATGATAGTGTGAAACTTGCGCTTAGACTTCTAGTTGATTATGATAAGTATGTATCCTCTAAGATCTCCGCATCCCACGGACCAGGCCGGCGGCGCAACAAGTGGGAGAGGGAACGCATCTACAGACTTACAGGTATTAGCCATGTAGCATACCTTGGCCTTGGAGAGCTAGCGACTGCGTTATTGGAGGTGAAGGAATGGGATCTCAATGCAGCTGACTCCTCGGGTAATACGGCGATTGCACGGGCAGCGAGAAATGGACATGAAGAGGTTGTGAAGCTATTTCTGGGACGAAATGGTGTCAATCCTGATACAGCTGGTGAGATGGGACGAACACCACTCTCGTGGGCTGCCGAAGGGGGACATGAGGGAGTCGTGATGATGCTTCTTGAGCAGGGTGATGTTGGCCCCGGCGCGATGGATCAAGGTGGTCGAACACCGTACCCGCTTCTTAGACGGAATGATGTTAGCCCCAACGCGATGGATCAGGGTGGTCGAACACCGCTCTCGTGGGCTGCCAAGAATGGGTATGATGGAATCGTGAAGTTGTTTCTGAAACGGAAAGATGCCAATCCCAATACAGCCGATAAATGGGGCCGGAATCCACTCTCGTGGGCTGTTGAGATGAGGCAAGCAAGCGTCGTGAAAACGCTGCTCGAACGGAATGACATTAAGTTAGACACGATAGACGAAGAGGGCCGAACTCCACTCTTGCGTGCCGTCTTGTGTGGGAATGCTAAAGTCGTGAAGACCTTTCTCAAACGAGACGACGTTACTCCAGACGCGGTGGATGAAGAGGGTCGAACACTGCTCCTACGTGCTGCTTGGTATGGACATGAGGAAGTTGTGAAGACGCTTCTCGCACGGAACGATGTCAATCCCAATACAGCTGATAAAGGGGGTCGAACTCCACTCTGGTGGGCTTCCCGGAGAGGATATGCGAGAGTTGTGGAAACGCTTCTCGAACGTAGTGACGTCAATCCTAATTGTATAGATGAAGAAGGTCAAACGCCACTCTTGCTCGCTGCCTTGCGCGGAGATGAGGTAGTCGCGAAGACTCTTCTCGAACGGAATGATACTGATCCCAATACATCGGATAGAGGTGGCCAAACACCACTCTTATGGGCCGCCAAGAAAGGACATAGAAAAGTTGTGAAGGCGCTTCTCGAGCGGAAAGACATCAATCCGGACGCGACGGATGAAGAGGGTCGGACACCACTTTCTTGGGCTGCTGAGGGTGGGTGTGCATCAGTCATGGTCATGCTTCTCCGGCGGGACGAAGTCGATCCCGACGCTGAGGACAGAGCGGGTCGAACGGCACTTTCATGGGCTGCCAAAAGTAATCATGTGGAATTTTTGATGTTCTTGAAACGGCAGCGTTCAATCCCCAAACCACCAGGCTGTGGCGCACCAGAAGCGACTGTTTCATGGAATCATGGATTATCAAGTACTATTAGTGCTTCCCTCGCTTTCGCTTTCGCTTTCCTTCTTACATTTTTCCTTATATCACACTTTTCGCAGAATATTATATGATACCCCCTTACTCTTTCCCATACAGACGTGCCCGCGACGCGAGCTAGAGGAAGAAACGACCAATCATGTATTCCACAAATTCCCGTTTTGAGCATAGTGTGGAGGAGGGGTGATCTAAGTATCAGGAACTTTGGGCCTAAAGTCGGAATGTCTAGGTCTACTGTGGGAGTGACCGAGTTGATGAATGCCCCTACTAACTCTATCTCTAATAACTGTTTGAATCTTCCGTATTTCGGCTACTTTCTCAGAACAGGAAGGGCTTAAGAAAGATAACTCCATTGCGGGGCACTAAAAAGTGCCCTCTATTTTCTTGTAAATATTTATTTTGATTTTCGCTATGATACAACTTGTGCTCAGGGTTTCCGCATCCAGCCTACCTGCGGTATATGTAAATTAAACCCTTTAGACAACTGAAAAATTCAACAGGAAAGAAGCGGTCCTTCCAATATACACTTTCCAAATAAAGAAACTTAGTATGGGCCCTGGGTAGCACGTCTCTTTATGCAACTTTCTCTGCGACAACAATGGCCCATGTCGAGGTGCCGTCCCGGACGCACACAAACACGGCAACATTTCCAGAACACCTCCAGGCATGGTTCCAATGGTTCAGCCTCAAACCGAAAAATCCAAGTCCGCTTTCATGTTCCCACAAGAAGCGAATCATTCCTTCACGTCTGCCCACAAAATGGCAGAAAGCTTCGAACAATCCACCAAGCTACGGCCACAGCCCTAACAAGAGCCTCGAAAAAAAAAAAGTGAGAAGCACGAGAATCCGCTGGGTGAATTTCCCTGCAAAAGTTTGAGATAGTGACCGTAGTAGCGTTAGCTGTTTCGTGAAGTCCCCCACTACTGTATCTCCGGATGGCCAAATCCTCGACAGAATATACCGTGGCCATAGCCTTTCGGGGGAAACTACACTAGGGTTTAGAACAAGCTTTTAAAACAAGCTTCTCACCGCCAACAATGCGGAAATGCGCTTTATGGTGTATGGGGTGCTACTAGACTAATACTTTATAGTGCTCGCTTTTAACTCTGTTCCTCCGCGGTTGAATACACCGATTTTCTCAGCTCCAAGTTCACAAAGCACTATTTGCCCCCAGTATTGCTGGCAGCCAACTTGGCGAATCCCTAGACTATCAGACATCTCCCGTGATTTATAAAGTAGGGCGATTCCGCTGCTGTGGTTTATCTGTCCCCCCCCACATTAACTGACGTATTTCCCCAAATTAAGGCGAGGTTCATGATATATCACTCGCCTAATTTGCAGCTCTCTTCCTGGTGGGGTATCTCGGAGTGTGTACACTAGCAGGCGGCAGTCCTATTACGGACCACTGTGAATTCGGGAGTGCGGGTAGTAGCTGAAGTACATAGTCTCGTCGGCCGTGCTTCGATACCGTGATCCTCCTGTTCCTTGAGATCTCCAGCTCCTGTATCGATTGTCCTTGCTACCGGGTGCGTATCGCTATCGTTCCGGCAACGTAGTGAGAATTCTGCATTACAAAGAGTTTGGGATCGTGCTAGCTTTTCTCCGCGGTTTATTTCGAACGGCCTCGAGGAGGAATTCTAACGACGTGGGAGAGTCAAATGGGGCATCCGACGGTATGTGTGTTAAGGTTAGCTATGTACGAACAAAAGAGACTAGGATACTTGCTAATGCTTTTTTTTTGTCCGCACACCAAAGCTTCTATCATACTATGATAGGAATTCGGGTTTTCTGGGAGAAAAACTAGCAGAACCCCATATCAGGGCACATTTTAAATCACAAGCCGGAAGAGCAATCGGAGAGAAGGAAGAAAAACACCCGCCAAAATTTTAATATGGGAAGAAGCTTATTCATTCCGACCGGCCAATAATAACCTAACCCAATGGGTAATCCCCTTGAACCAATAGCACCCGTCTCGCCCGGGTAAAACTATCACCGGTTGATTGCAGCCCACTGACCCGGCATTGCACCCACCCATTGGACTCTGTCTCGCTTTGGGGCATGCATGTCAAGGCGAACATATTGTTCTGGCAAGGTGGTGTGATAGGATAAGAAAAATTTGCCGAATCATACTTTGTGACGTGATCAGCATCTTGAGTTATCATACCATAGAATATCATAACGAATTATTAGCTCCATGACCTGTCCCTTAAACTGATCCCTACGAAAGGGTACGATAAGGTTTCCACTAACTCACAGGAAGCAGCGAGGAAGAGACCTGGACGTACTTGAGAAGTCATATACGAGGATAATAACGGGTTGCCATCATGGCAGACCAAATGCCATTCTGGGGCCCTTAATACCGCCAAAGCTAGACAGAATAAGCAATCAGCACATTATACCACTGATTCCCCCCACTCCTCCAACTCCCGGAGAGCCGACTGTGGGCCTTCGTCTCAAGAGTGGACTCTAAAAGAAAGGAGGGGTAGATGGGTGCCATCTGAGATTGTTAGAGCGAGTCGACGTTGGAAAAGAAACCCGAATCACCCAGCAATGACGCTGGGGGGGTAAGATGTAGAGCAATACAAGCGGAGTAATTCCCAGTGGAGTGTAGTGAGCCGTGAGAAATCTCTATGTGATCACCTCCGATATGGATAGTACCCCTTTCATAATCACGGTAAAGGCCTCAAAGACCTCTATCGCACATCTCTACAAAGTGCACCTTGGCGATTTTCTGATGATTAATAGTTTCACCTCTCCTCAAACTCTAGTTATAGTTGGAAGGAGTTCAGGCACCAAAAGGTCCAGTTCATACGGCTGTTCCGACGAAATACCCTCCACGCTTCTACCAGAGCCTCCCAATACTTTCCTACTTTTAATTCTCCCATCCCGCTCACCAGGATATCTCCCCATATCGCCTCGCAAATATTAAGGGAAACTAGAATCCGGTCCCCGTGCCTGTATTCACCAGGAGAAACACTCGAGTCATTTCTCTGTGGGCATTTGATGGTGTATTCTTCGCGACCCGGGGTCCTGTTGCTTGCCTCCCGAGCCACAACCGTAAGTTTTATAGACCCGCCGCTAAAAAGTGATAAGATGGCAACCGGGTACGGTACCGATAACTTGGTAATGTAAGGTTCTGAATCTATAGGCACCCCCCAGCAAAGAGTGGTTTGTTTTCCATCTGGTCGAGGGTAAATTCCTGATCCGAATCGCGATCTGCCACGATAGTTTCCCCGACGCCCCCCTTACTTGATTGGAATAGTTCCCGCCGGCAGGGTGGATTCCTGGTTCAAGTTTCTTTCCGATTTACCAATTGTTATAATCCGGTGGAGCAAGAGCCGCTTGCAGTCGAAACTAAGTTCCCCCTGGTTTCTGCACAGGGTAGACAACGAGCACTGCCGCCTTGCGCAACAAACTCTAGTAGCCGGTCTACATAGCAGGGAGTAATCCTGGGTGTCTACCGGGATACCCAGTGAGCCCTACCAACTTGGATATTATACTATTATTAAACTATGGGAGTTGGCCCGGGCCAACAAACCGTTGCTCCTCCTTTTCTGCTTGATGGAGTTCCATTTCGCCCCTGCTCAAACTGAGGTAAATTGTCCGATATGGTATCCTTTAACTAAACTTCATTCTTTCGTGTTTGTTGAATGCGGGGTCATCACTGCTTTATTTCTGCAATCCCAACCCCAAGCCTTCATTTAGGCATAGTCTCCATAGCCATATCTACTCGGATAAATCTACCGGTAGTTATCGCACGGACAGCCGCAGTGACCCGTCAGTCACGCCCAAGAGACAAGAATGTAAATGAGGCAGCAGCCGCACGGAACCCGCGACGATTCTTGCGGGTTCAATCGGGTCGGTTCAGTGGTTGGAATGCGTGGTGTAGGCTGCCTGCATCTGACGTCCCGTCGTGCCAATACCAGTAGTAGTACTCGTACACAGCGCGCCCAGCTATTCATCGCGCTTCCCGCTGGTGGGAGGATTTGTCTTGGCGTTCTCCCGGCAGCGGTGAACGCCCCCGGCCGATGAAATGGGGATTGTACGAGTACTGTAGAGTACGCACGGAGACACCCAACGGCCCTGGAAACGGAACCTTAAGGGATGGAAGGTATTGGGATGGGGATGGAGGGAAAATAATCTTAAACAGAGAGCAAAACCTGGGCTGGGCTGCAGCTCGCACGCTCGTGTTTTGTTTGTTACAAAGATCTCATGCCACCCCTGTCAGTTTTTTTGAGACAGAGTTTAGTAAGCGCGCTTTTGTCAATGACAAAGGCTTCATATTGGAGGCTGAAAAACAGTGAGGAATACAGCACGGCACAGTACCGGTACCAGTATCATATCACACGGTGTTTGTATGGTGCCGGACAAGCTAAATCTGCCCACAACTATCGCAAAACAACAGGAAATATAAAAAACAACAACACAACCAGTTTGGGTCAAGGAGGAAATCTGTCTGGTAATTAGTTAGATTAATATCTATTAGTTAAATTTACCAGAGGGAATTAATAAAAAACAATTTCCAAAGAGGATATTGTTCAGTGAAAAGCGGGTACTTTGGGAGAGGCCGGGGAAGTTGGCCGGCAAGAAAATATGCCAAGATACCAAGAAATTTAGTGTACCTTGGCATGAGCGATAATCTGTGACTGAAACTATTCTTAGTTAGGTTAAGTGTAGCTAAGAAAAGGAGGTGAAAAAGAAGAAGAAAAGACAAATACGACAAACAACAAAACTACAGTGGTGATACCCCCTATTACCAATACTCAACAAGGCTTGATAGTATCAGCGAAACGGAAGAAGCAGCTACGCCTTGTGCTCCAGAATGCAAGGAACAGCAGGAAGGCAAAGGGCAAAGCTGTAGAGGTAAGAACGGTAGCATCTGGCAAAGTGATTTAATATGTTAGCAAACAAAACACCACATAAGCTAATATGAATTAGACAATAGTGATTACAGAAAGTATAGACGAAGTGCCATCAGATTCTGCTGAGGAGGTTACATCAAGTGATGCCTCGGATGTGGAGAGCTGCGAGGATAGTGAATCAGAATTCGGCGATAATGATAACAAGAGTGAAGAGGATGTTTGGGCATACGATGACGAGTACGGGGAAATCATTTCTGGAACAAGTGATACGGACGAGGGAGAAGGAAGAGATTGTAAGAGTCAGCAAGTATCGGAACTGAAATACTATGAGGGTGCGGGAACACACCTTAGAGCAAGTTGGGGGTTAGGTTCAGAGAGGAGCAAGAGGAGGAAAAAGAAGGAAGCCCAGCAACTTAAGAAAGAGGCTGCACAATGTTATGACATTCGTGCGCTTTGGGACCGGGCGCAAATGGTGGGAATCTGCAAGACTCAGGATCACGATGATTCAGAAAATGAGGGAGAAAGTGAATTTTTTGGGAGTAGGGACCACATACCTTTGTTGGAGGAGGTTCCCCGTAGGTGTAGCCCACCAAAGAGGGATAAGCCAACCAAAACCGATCAACAGAACGCAATTTCTGATCTCACATATCTCTTGAACCACAAAAAGAAAATCAAAGAGATGTACGGAGATTGTGGGTTAGTAGGAACCTACCGGCTCCACCATGAAATGGTTCTGCAATTTCTGCACGCACAGCTTAGGAAAGAAAACGAGGGTATACAACAGCGAATTGTAGCATTGAGAGTTGCCAATAGTCATGGACGGGGTATGCATACTGCTCGGATGCTAGTTCAATGAGAGTCTTCATGGGTTCTGAAAAGGGAAATTCAGAGAAGTCAGCAGGGTGGCGGGGATGGAAGATTAGTGACATGGTTTAAGGATGAGGGGGTACTCTTAGCCGTAAGAGAATACATTATGAAGACAGGAGAAAGTAAGTACATTATGCACCAAGGCAAGTTTTGAAAGATACTAATAGCTAATGGTATATACATTTTCATAGGGGTTACATCCAGGGGTTTAGCAAAGGCCGTAGCCAACTACCTAAAGCCAGCCCACCAGGATTCAGCTGTCCAATCCTACTTGACTATCAATACGGGAAATTCAGGAAATGAAGAAGTAGAGGAACTAGTGCTAGAAGCATTAGAGAGAGTTGCAATCCGAGATGGGCAGGAGGAATCTCACCACCGAAAATGGAAAGGAATCAGAGCACGCACAGCACGGAGATGGCTAGCTCGGTTAGGATTCTATTGGGCGGAGGTTAGGAAGGGGGTTTACATCGATGGCCATGAACGGCCTGATGTGGTAGAGGAACGAGTCCGCTTTTTAGAGCAGCTTAAGGGGATAGAGCCATACCTTGTTGAATTTAATGAGGAGGGGAAAATAAAGTCTAAAGAATATCCACGAGGATGTCAGGTCGGAGGATTAAATCCTCCTGTTATTCTGGTTACTCACGACGAGAGTACATTGAATAGCAATGAGGCACGATCACGAGCATGGAAGGAAGTAGGTAGTACATTTCTGCGACCCAAGGGCCGTGGGAGAGGAATCATGATATCTGATTTCTTACTACCATGTGGACGTCTTACAGCTAAAAGTCTCAGTATTGAGCAGCGTCAATACTTCGGCATTCCTGAACACGCATCAAAATTATTTGAATTTGGTTCACAGAACAATTCTGGTTATTGGTCAACAGAGGATATTATTAGCCATACACTTGATACTGCAGTAAAGATTTTTGAAGCTGTTTATCCAGGATACAAAGCCTTATTCCTATTTGATAATGCTTCTAGTCATAGTTCATTTGCTGAAGATGCATTGCGGGTTCAAAATATGAATCTGGGTAGGGGAGGCGAGCAGTCAACTATGAGGAATGGTTACTTTCTGCTTGATGGTATAAGAACTACACAGTCTATGGTTGATGAGGCTGGTATCCCTAAGGGAATTGAGGTAGTACTTCAGGAGCGAGGATTGGGGGGAACAGGATTAAGATTGGAATGCCCAAAACTACAGTGTGAAGACTGTAAGGTTAGGAAAAAATGCAAGAAGTGTACTAGGGGAAGCTATTGCATAGCACATAAACCACAGAAGGGGAAAAAAAAAGAGTGCCGGGGGAGTATGTTCTGTTCACTCCGGCAGTTCTGTGATTTATGTACAGTCCGGCGAGCATGTTCTCTATGTACAAAGAAGATATATTGTGAGGATTGCCGACCCTATATTGGACGGAAATGTCCAGCATGCGAGATCTTACCCCCTTCTTGTTCGAATAAGTGTAAGATCATATTCTTATCTCCCTAACTTAAAATTCAATTTACTAACCTAGTTTGAAATAACAGCTTGCTGTGCTCGCAAGATCCTATCTCTCCAGTATGATTTCTTGACTCAGAAGGGAAAGCTTCAAGAAATGATTGAAGTGACTGGGCATATAGTATTATTCTATCCAAAATTTCACTGCGAGTTGAATTGGATAGAATATTACTGGGGCCAGGTTAAACGCTATACTCGAGATAATTGTGAGTACAATTATGAAGGATTAAAGACTGTATGTTTATATTCATTCAGGTATTCAGGTATTATACATAATTAATATCAACTAATACCATACATTTATAGATTATTCCGCAGGCACTCTCATCGGTCAAGCCAACAACTATTTCCTTATTTTATGCTCGGACACAGCGTATTATGGGTGCTTATCGGGAGGGTCTTGCATATGGGAGTACTGGTTATCATGAATTTCTATCACACCGCCGTGTTCGACATCTCGAGGATGATTTTTAAGAAATGGTGGAAGAAACTTAATTCTCTTATTTTCTTCTATTTCTATCTTTATTTTTTTTTCTTTTATTTACTATTCAAGTTAAAGAACTCTGATTCATCCCTTTTATCTCTATACTGCACCTGATTGTCAATTTTATTCATCAATATTAGTCAGTTGTGCCTCTGCACTGAGCCCATAATCTGCACCATAGTCCATCACTCGGTCTCTGACTCACTTGGCCACGAGGGCAGATTTAGGTTGTCCGGCACCATACGAGCACTGAGGCTGATGGTCAAACCCTCCTTAGTCATCCACGTCTCGGAGAGTAGCAGGACAAGCATCAAATTTTTCTCCTGCCAGTAGGCGGCAGGAGGTATGATGATCTTCGAACAGATGGAACACCCCGCCATGATATCTTCAGCTTCGCAATTATCCACAACGTCTCCGTGAACGCGCAACGGCTTTCGTCCTTGCAATAATTCATAGCTACTTTGCTTGTTTTCACGAAAACTAGCCCGTGAACCGCTGCATCTCCGACAATGTGGCATAGTGGCTATCCCTCGGTGGCCTCGAAGCTACCGCACACAGCACGCCCATGCAACTCATCCATTCGCACTCTGCATATTTCTGAGATTGGCTTGACATTACGCCGCCAGTACCGTACGGTATGATAACCATACAATTCTGGTCTTGGCAACCCAAGGTGTGCTCGTACCGGCAATGATCGCCCCAAGAGGGCCGGTTACAAGGAATTAATTAGTTTCCCCAAGGGAATTCTCCTTTTTGTTCTTCGAGTTCCTTTTCATGGAGGAAATATGAGATAACTGTTAGGTAGAGAGAGTAGGCTAAGCTATGAGGTGCTTAGGACGCGCCTGGTCATAGGACAATAGGGGAGTGTTGACCCATCGCGGACCCTTCGGGGATTTCATTGTGTTGCCCATTCTTGCCATCTTGTTGTTTTCGCTCCTGTCGGCTTAGAACTCGCCCTCCCCGGCTGCCATCCGTGTTCGATAAAGTCTTCGAGTTGCATTCTACGGGCATCCCCGCTACAGGGAGTGGGAGTCGTGACCCCGAATAGGGGCTATCGGCTGGCGTGTGGTATGATATCAGCAATTAAGGGTCCACCTTTTGTGTTCCTACTGAACAGGCTATGGACTGTGGCGCGCAGATAGCTCTACGGATTCCCTGTCAAAATGTAATAGGCATTGGGTTATGATGCTAAGCTCGGCACCTTCAGTAATAGCCCCCCTTGTTTGATCTGCTATACCCTCCGTACTTCTTCGTCTCGTGGGTGTACTCGATTACTGCACTAAGTTATGGGCCAACATTACGGTATGCGACGTTGCCGAACAGGATAAAGTGATCTAAGGTCAGCGATACTGGTACTGGTGCCTTATGGGTGCAGCTATCAATCACCTTGGACAACGGGCGATCGGACTGGCCTGCGGGATAGAAAAAATTGAAGTGAGAATAATAAGTGAACAAGTAAATGAATGAATGAATAAAAAGCCCGCGGAAGGCAGCAGTTTTCAAGGTTAATAATCGTAACCGACAGTGACTGGGCTGTCATAATAGGGAGGGCCTCGAGAGGGGATCATCTTGGCCACAGCGAACCACCGGTAAACCAAGCCTCCCCCTCCCTTATCGCCTTTAACGGGGTGATGGGAAACAAGGGAAAGGATGGGTGGTCGGTAGAATGGAGCCGAAGTAGACTATGTCTCCCTGGGGAGTCCTCCGAACGGGAATCTCAGTGCCTGTTGGAAAGGGGTATTGTGCTGTTGTCTCCCTCCAGGGCATCGCGGTTGGGATGGAGCCGCCCCCGTGGGTGCGGTTTACCGTCGTCTGTGTTATGAGCAAAGTCGAGACTTTCCTGCTCCGCACCCTTCGAATGTACTCGAGTATACATCCGATCCCATGTTGAGGAAGATGTCCGTGTGATGCAGCGCCGTCCAGCACCCGATGGTGTTGTCTCTTGGTCATAGCATACTGTATGGTTGGTCTTTGATGTACGGTACTCGTACAGTTCGGGCAGGAAGTCTTTTTCAGAGGGGGTGGATACGGACGCCGGATAACCCATCGTAAGCCATCTGACAAGCCGATATTGTGGCGGGAATGATTGGACCATGGCACAGCCAGCTGTGCTGTACTCAGACAAGTGTGGCATGCTTGTGAAACGCCCGGAGGTTTTCTCACCCCTCGCTCCTGTAAGTTCCGGCTCGTGACCACCCATCAAACTCCAGCACACGTCCTTCCTCACCACTATTCACCCAATGGGTTCCGGATGATATGGCGCTTGAGTCGTCGCGGGCCCGAGTGTTTAGCGGGAATAGGGACTGCTTCAATACCATCAACTCTCATAATTCATCCACCAGCCATAACACTTTCAATCTCAACGCAAGCGCGGATGACGAGAAGCGCCAGATCCTGGAGTGGCTATCCCCTCTAGACCCTCGAAACAGGCATCGAGATGTGAGAAGAGATCGAATTGGCGGCGTGGGAGATTGGCTTCTCCAGAAAACCCAGTTTCGGGAGTGGCGAAGTGGTGAGGGTGGAGCTAGCAAAGGCGTCTTGTTCTGCCGCGGCAATCCAGGGGTGGGGAAGACATACCTCAGGTAAGAGTGTCTTCTCCGGCGAGACGAAGCGGATCGGATCTCGCTGACTGCCGATAAACATCAGTTCCCTAGTGATTGACACCCTGTGCGATAAGGAAGGTGGAAAGGAGATCACCGTTGTGGGACTCTACTGTGACTTCGTCGCTCAGCAGGAACAGTCCGCTACAAACATGTTGGGTGCCGTCCTCAAACAACTTATCAGCGGGCCAGAAATTCCGGATCATATACGCCAGGCTTTCCAAAAGGCGGGGAAGGAGTTGGGCGGCCGATGTCCTGGGCTTCCCAGTCTAGTCAAACTACTCGAGACGACAATCGCATCACAATCTCCTGTATTTATCTGCATCGATGCCCTGGATGAATTGCTTCCGGAACACCGACAGGAGCTTCTCGAGTCACTTAGAGACATCCTGCGAAAGTCACCAGGCACCCGGATACTCCTCACCGCCAGGCACCATATCCAGGATGAAATTGAGGAATTCTTCACCGAGGTGGTCGCTATTCCTATCAGTCCCGCACAGGATGACATTAAGACGTACTTAGAGAAGAGGTTAAAGAGGGACAGGGAACCCAACGCCATGGACGATGGTTTACGGGCGGATATCCTTCGCCTAATTCCCGAATCAATTAGCGAAATGTGTGTAGTAACATCGAGTGCCCCCCCGACAGGTGCGGCTTATTCGCTAACAATGGTGTGCAGATTTCTGCTCGTTTCTCTGATCGTGGACGCCATTCTGGAAGAGGTGACGATTCATCGGAGAAGGGAAAAGCTTTTCGAGATGGTACAAGGGAACGGTCTCAAGGATGCATATTCAGCAACCCTGAAACGGATAAAAGCGCAAGGGGAGGGTAAGGCAAGGCTCGGAATGGAGGCCCTAATGTGGGTATCACATGCGGAGCGGCCGCTGAAGGTCGACGAACTGTGTGACGCTCTTGGAGTCGAGGGAGGGTCTGCAGACCTGAACACTAAGAATATTCCTGCGATACAGGCGTTACTGAGTTCCTCGCTAGGGCTTGTCACTGTGGAGGCGTCGTCATCAATCGTCCGCCTCATTCACTATACTTTGCAAGAATACCTTCGCGATGATCCGACTCTGTTTCCCAATCCCCGCTTGGTGATGGCTGAGGTTTGCCTGACCTACCTTAACTTTGAGCGTGTCAGAAACCTTCTGCTTGCTCCTGATCTCGCCCTAGAAGCTCTCCCTTTTGTCCAATATGCTTCCTGTTACTGGGTAACAAACATCAGAGGGAAAATCACTGGAAATGTGAAACAACTTGCGCTCAGACTCTTAAATGAATACGATAGGCATATATCTTCTCAGTTGCTCTTATCTCACGAATGGGGCTGGGGGTACTACAGGTGGGAGGAAGGGAGCATTCTTGAGGGATTTACGGGGCTTCACTGTGCAGCATATTTTGGGCTTGGAGAGTTGGCGGCTGCTCTATTGGAGAAGAAGAAATGGGATCTTAGCGCAACTGATGCTCGGGGTAATACGGCAATAGCATGGGCAACAAGAAAGGGGCATGGAAAGGTTTTGGAGCTACTTCTGAAACAGAGCAATGCCAATCCGGGCACGACGGATGCAGAGGGCCGAACACCGCTCTCGTGGGCTGCTGAAAGAGGGGATGTAGGCATCGCAATGATGCTTCTTGGGCATAACAACATCAATCCCAACACGGTGGATCAATGCGGCCGGACACCACTTTCGTGGGCCGTTCTTTGTGGTCATGAGGGGGTCATGAAAGCGCTTCTCAAACGGCGCGATATCGATCCCGATACGACGGATAATAGGGGTCGAACGCCACTCTTGTGTGCTGTCGAGAGAGGACATGTTAGAATCGCGATGATGCTTCTCAAACGTAACGACGTCAATCCCAACACGGCGGATCAATGTGGCCGAACACCACTCTCATGGGCC
>LN891210.1:89561-101785 GCA_900010015.1 Tuber aestivum
GTCGTGAAGACGCTTCTCGCACGGAACGACGTTAATCCCAACACGACGGATCAATCCAGCCGAACGCCGCTCTTGTGGGCTGCCATATGTGGGAATGAGAGAATCGCGAGAACCCTTCTCGGACGAGACGATGTCAACCCTGGCACGGCAGATGAAAAGGGCCGAACTCCGCTCTCGTGGGCAGCCTCGTGTGGGTATGGTGGAGTCGTAAAGACAATTCTCGAACGGGGTGGTGTCGACCTCGACCGGATAGATGAAGCGGGCCGAACACCGCTCTCGTGGGCCGCCGAGAAAGGACATGTAGGGATCATCAAGATGCTTATTGAGCTGGACGGCATTGATCCGAACGCCGTGGATCGATGCGGCCGAACGCCACTCTCGTGGGCCGCCGCGCACGAGAACGAGGAAGTTGCGGAAGTGCTTCTCAAGCGGGGCGATGTCAATCCCGGCATGGCAGATGAAGAGGGTCGAACACCACTCTCATGGGCTGCCTCGTGCGGGCATGATGGAGTCGTGGAGACGCTTCTCAAACGGAACGATGTCAATCCCAACACGGCGGATGGAGAAGGCCGGACACCACTCTTGTGGGCCGCCTTGCGTGGGAATGTGGGAGTTGTGGAAACGCTCCTCGAACGGGACGACGTCAACCCTAACACGATGGATCGGTGTGGCCGAACGCCACTTTTCCGGGCTGCATTCTATGGATATAAGGGGGTCACGAGGGCTCTTCTCGAACGAGATGATACTAATCCCAACACAAAGGATGAAGAGGGCCGAACACCACTCCTATGGGCAGCCTTGCGCGGGAATGAGGGGGTTGTGGAGACACTCCTTGAACGGAAGGATGTCAATCTCGACATTGCGGATGGAAGGGGTCGAACACCGCTCTCCTGGGCTGCCGAAAGAGGACATGCAGGGATCACGATGACACTTCTTCAGCGGAACAACGTTAACCCCAACTCGATAGGTCAATGTAGCCGAACGCCGCTCTTGTTAGCTGCTATGTATGGGCACGATGGAGTCGTGAAGGCGCTCCTCAAGCGGAACGATCTCAATCCTGACACGGCGGATGAAGAGGGTCGAACGCCGCTTTCATGGGCTGCTGGGAGAGGACATACAGCCGTCGTGATAATGCTTCTTGAGCGAGACCGCGTTGATCCCAACACCATTGATCAATGTGGCCATACACCGCTCTCATGGGCTTCCTCGTGTGGGCATAAGGGAGTCGTAGAGTTGCTTCACAAACGGAACGGCGTCAATACAGACACAGCGGATCAAGAGAGCCGAACACCAGTCCCGCGGTCTTCTATAAGTAGACATGGCGGATATTTGAAGAGGCGCCCGAAGCGGAAGCTTTCTATTCCCAAACAACCAGATGGCGAGAAATCAACACAACCCTTATCAACTGAGGTGTCCGGGCCGTCTCAAACCTCCAAAAGAACCCGGGGGTTATGATATTGGAGGCCAAACTTAGAACCCCCTCTGTTCCCTATTTTACCGGACAAACCCCTCATGCCCCCCCCGGCCGGCAATTCAGCAAACCTCCTCAGCCCCTCCCACCTCCCACCCCCATCTCTCGGCTTCTCTTGTATTTTTATTTCCACTTCCCTCCCATCACCATAGAATTTCCCACCAGAAGTGTGGTGTGTTAATACCCCCATCGAGCGGGCGGACAAAGATCACATGAGATAATTTCACGGACCTGTAGAGAACCAAGTATTATTATTGTTTTGTTTTTTTCCTTCTCTTTCTTTTCCCTATTCTTTGTTGAAATTTCTGATTCGTTTCATATGTATACTTTCTGTGATGATTTCTAATATTCCTCTACTTGATGTTATTCTTTAAACATGGACATTACTACAGCTAGGGTATATATTATGTATATTTCATTAATATCTCATGATAATGATTAGGGATATTACTTATGGATTTCTTATCTGGTGTTTGGGATATTTCCTTATTTTTATGCATCTCTTATGCATTGTTAGCAGTCATTTGATTCATAATTATTCTCTCACACCATATTAGATTTCATCATATTTATTGGGATTTCCTTGGCAGGCTGTCAGGGTTAAATATATTCATACTTATGTTTTTCTCTGTTTTCTCTTATTACATGATGGTTGCACACCTATATATACAGTGGTTATCATCTACCTTGTGTAGGAGAATTATGGATCAGAATACCTACCAATCTACCTTCATACTACACTCCTCCTCATTTAGCATGCTCACAGTACACTCTTTCTATTGTGTGGTATTTTCGTGCAGAGCTATTAAGATTCTGCCGTACCCTACATTTTGAACATTCTCATCCTTTTGTCATATTATTCTCATGATATCATATAATGTCTTTCTTATTCTTTTCTAGGCAGCTCCCCGCACAAGGGAATCCAATAGAGGCCATGTGCAGCCCTCTGCTTCTCTAAAATCACTTTTTACAATTATAGAGCGCTGTCTCGAAGGGGGTTGGTACACACACAAATATGACAATACTCCTGGAATATCCCGGGAATGATTCCAACAGTACGAACTAGATGCGCGCAAACCAAGTTATGGCGCTAATCAACGAAAGGGAAAATGAAAGACAATTTGGTTACGTCTCGGAGGCAATGACGCGAGGGCCATACGCCGGCGGGGGGCGGTATTCTCTTTGCTGCAGTCAAGCATCGCACCCCAAAAGAGTGTTCCCAACCGTCCAGGGCGTCCCGGGCAGGGTGGGTAAGGACGGTAGGGCATGGCGTCCGTCTTTCATGAAGACGACCGTCCTAGGAGTTGACGCCCGGGCCCGGCAGGCCGTCCCGGGTAGAGGTTAGGACGGACCACAGGACGGCCGTCCGTCCAGAGCAGAGTCCCAGAAAGCAGCGTCCGTCCCGTCCTAAGCCAAGGACGGACGGACTGGACACTTGGGGACACTGCCCCAAAACCAGGGACCCGTTCCACCATTCCGTAGTTTGTGCCCAAGTAGGGGTTGCAAAATTCACGTTTGTCATTATGCCTTTATAAGAAATAGTTTATTAGTTCGTATCTAACGAGAGAACCACACAAGTTTTCCAACAATCCACCGTGCTAGTGCAGTGTCATAGCTCTAAGTTAACAAGTGAGTCGAAAAAAATTAATTTTGAGCAACACGAGAGCCTACCGTTTGCACTTTCTTCCAAAAGTTCAGGGCAGCGCGTAGTGCGATCGTACTTTCTTGAAGCCACCCCCCCCCCCCCGGAAGACATTTTGCTGAAAAAGTATATCAAGGGGGTAACCCGCCGAGGGGAAACTGCACTGGTGTTTAGAACGAGGTTCTCATCGGTGTTTTGTGGATCGTTTTCATGATTCATCACTCGCTTGTATACCCGTTTTCTGTCAGGCCGAGTATCCCCGAGTGTGTTATGCAGGGGGTGGCCCCCCCGCTCGCTACTGTGGATTGGTGAGTGTGTGAGGTATTGCTCAGGGGGTGTAGCCTCGCCGGCTGGTTCTCGATCTCGTAATGTTTCCCGGACCTTGGTGATTATGTTGCTTGTCGCTCCTGCATATCGATTATCCTTATGAGCGGGTAAGTTGGGCTTGTAGTAGCTCCCGTACAAGGGTTCGGTGGGGAGGGCCTGTCGCTGGAATTTTGGTAAAAGCGGGAGGGGTGAAGGGGGGTGCCTGCCAGTCAATGTCAAGGTCAACCAGATTGTGGCCACAGTGGACTAGGATACTGACTAGAGCCTTGATTTGGACGGATCCTAGGGCTTCCGGCGCCATGGAAACCCGTGTTTTTCGAAACCTGCGGTTCCGCGGCTGGCTCGTCCTCCGGACCTCGGACCACCCAGATAGTACCGGAAGCAACAGCTGTCGGAAGGGGCGGATCTTCCTCCCGGGGTCCGCGATGCACCAGACGTAGGCACCTGCGCCAGGGATCTAGTAACATCTCAACCTAGAAGCTGCAAATTTCACATTTATCCTTACCCACCTGTGAGATTTTGAGAGTTGGCCCATTACTTGACGCCCGACGGAAGAACCACACAAAGCTCCCCAACAACCCCCTCATTTCACCGTACGTCTCAAAAAAACGTGAGCGATACAAGAAACTACTACGTGGCTTTCCCTTGAAAGTTCAAGAAGGTGGAACCTTTTCCCGGGGCCCTCATCATCACATTTTTTCCTGGAGGTCAATTTCTCGACAAGATAAATCTAGAGATATCCTACCAATGGGAAACTTTACTAAGGTACAGAATGGGGCTGCGTTGCACTGGCACTTCAGTGTCATACCTGCTTCAGCTTCTACTGCGTGAGTTTGGATATGCTCACCCTCTCCCCCTCTTCCCCTTGCTCTCAAATCCCGTACGTTGGGGCCAATTGTTGGTGTCCTATTTTATAAACCTCCTCGCCCAGAGATTTCTCATATAACTCACAGCATTGAATGATTCCGCTCCCGTGGTTTGGCTATTTCCCACATAAACCTACATGCCGGTCGAACCGTAGTTTGTTTCATGATCCATCACTCGTGCACAAACTCGTTTTCTCACTGGTGGGAGTATAACTCGGAGTGTGTGTTCGGCAGGCCCCCTCATATGCGCTGCAGAGGATCCAGAAGTATGGGTATTAGTTGGCTTTATTTCCGTGCTGTGTCATGTTCTTGGGTCATGGTTGTCCTCTCTTGTTCAATATTGCCGCTGGACATTGGTTGTTCTAGTATCGGGTGAGGGGCGAGTAGTTGTGTTCTTGCTGCTTCTACCATGTCGGTGGTACGCTGTGCCGTAGAGTTAGGGCTCGTGGTGGGTCCCGTCTAAGGGTTTGCTAGAGAGTTTTTGCCCGGTATTCTGATTAAAGCAGGCAAGGGGGTCATCCTGTGGCCGAGGCGAGCCACATGATGAAAGCGAGCCTTGATTCCGCCACTATAGAAACCTGTGCTCTTCAGAGTAAACCCCACACCTAGAGCCCATTTCTGGCCACAGGCCACGAAGGGCAATCGGGGGGCAAGAAAATAGAACTCAAGATTACATGAAAGCGTATTTATTCATTCACACAATTGCTTTCGACGACCCAATGCCCGGGCTAAAGAAAAATTCCCCCTCGGCGGGTTTATCGACCCCACACTGTGCAATAATCCGATCAGCCACCAAGGCCGAGGTGAACCACCTTACCGCCAACAGCATCGTCCTACAGCGAGGCCATTCCATGGAAGCATGGCCCCTTCCGCTTCGAATCGCACAAATTATCCTGGACTCGCTAGGGCCACAGGTGGCAGATATTCCACATGACCTTTGCCGGGGGGTCTAGGGCTAGGGAGGCGGTTTAGAAGAGCGCCACAAATGTGAATAGGAGGAGGGCGAGAAGGTACATCAGGGTCCGGGCAAAAATGGCAGTTGGTTATCTCTCGTTCTTGAGTATAGATATTGGTATTATTTTTTCTTCCTGCTAAATGTTTGCTATTTTTGTGTAATTTAATTCTGCGAACGGAGTTATTAGTGGGGGAGGAAGGGTGGTTTATGTCAAGGCGAGTATATTTTTGTCGCGGTGGTGAAAGGGCAGTTGCATGATGAGAACATGCCGAATCATAAACCATGACGCAACCAGCATACTGAGCTGCCGGTCAATGGTAACTAATCTTTGACCCCATCCCCTACCCCGAGGAACCGACTTCCATGCATGGGTGTGATAAGACTTCTACTAATGTATCATACATGAAAGTGAGGAGACCGAAGTGTATTCCAGGGGGGATATGAGGAGATGACATGAAATGCTGAGGATCGACCAAGTGCCAGACTGGGGTTCCCAAAACCTCTAAAGGTAGACCAAAAAAGTAGTCAGGGAGAGATACCAACTCCCCCCCCACAGATATTCCTCTCGGAAGGCTGGTTGTGGTCCTGCTTTCTGGTACTACGGCCTTGTGGCCCCAAAAGACAGGTAGAGTAAAAGTGGGCTATATGGGGTTGTTGGAGCAAGCCAATGTTATAAAAAGTTGAACGAGCCCACAGAGACGCCAGTTGGACAAGATGCTGAGAAAAATTGGCGAAATAAGTCGCACGAGAATATCCAATTAAGCCCAATGTGCTCTCCAAGCGCTCTCCCCGGTCACTTTCGACCCTCTCTCATCCCGCTTAAGGGAAAATCCTCAAAAGATTTCTATCGCACATTTCTCAAGCGCACCTTGGCGGCCCTACATCAGGGATTGATAGCTGCTGCATCTAAGCTCTTAGTTATAACTCGAGGGCGCTCCGGTATTGATGAGCCAGATTCATTCTGTTCTGCGGAAACATATTTTGTATTTCTTTCAGACCCTCACTTAACACTCATTCTTTTATTTCTCCCATACCACTCACCAAGTTAATTTTCAATTTCGCCCCACAAGACCCCAATGAAATTAACATCTAGTGGTCATGCCAGTTGCGGTCAAGAGCATCACTTCATCCCATTTTTTTCATCGGCATTTAACAGTATACCTATTACCACTTGAGGTTCCGTCGTCCACAAGACTTATATCATACTACCGAGCTTACCGAATAGGTGGTAATCCCAGTTACCTATACCCAGGTAATACTAGCTTGGATACTACGGGTAAAATAAAATCATGGAAACTAACTCGGGCTAACAAACCCTTTCTCGCACACCCCCTCTTCCGCTCAAATGAAGATTTGTCTGCTTTAGCCCAAAGATAGTCTTCTCGATATATTCTTCAGTCCACCATACTTCCACCTAACAACATATCTTCTCCCTAATGAATCAAACAGAAAGCAGTTCAGGATGAAGTAGTGAGAGCGTAGTCACAATCAGCTCTAAGCGCATCTGTGTGTGGAAGGATGGTGAACTGGGCGGTGGATGAAGATGCTGGCGAAAGACAGGCCATACAGTACCCGCTACACCGGTGGCCTCAAAGTTAGTCAGCCCATTGATAGGGTTACCCCCCTGCCCAGGTCCAGTCAGCATAGTCCCGGGACGGGGAGTGCATCTAACTTCGCGCTGACAGTATGGTAACTACACAGTTTCAGCCTTTGAAGCACGAGGAATCTTCTGTCCCGGCAATCATTGCTGGTGATCCCAGGAGAGTTCGTTTCAAAGAATTCCTTGTATTTGTCCCAGAAGAAGCCACCTTTTTCCCCAATTCCTTTCTGCCGAGCCATTAGAAAACTCAACTAGAAACAGAAGGCAAAAGAGTAGGATAGACAACGAGGTACATGGCAGTGATTTGGCTTCGAGACAAAGTGGAAGGGCCGATCCGTCATGGGTGATTCGTGAATTTCATTGTACTTGCCTTCACTCATCTCTTGTATTCCTGTTTAGTCACTGCCTTTTCTACCATGAGTACCTAGAATCCACGGCAATATCAGCAATCCCCTGATGGATAGGATTTCCTTTCCGTTCCTATCCGTATCAGACAAGTGCCCGATAACGGTGATTCGCAAGATATACGGCAAAAACCCGTGCAGTCTGCAAGAATCTTAAAAGGTCCACCGGCCACCAAAGTGTATAGTACTAGGTGTTGAATTCTGATAGTGCAAACCAAATGTAGCCACCTACAATAGCTGCTTCTTCAGTTCCATTTGCTAAACCCTCTGTACTTCTTGTCTCGTAAATTTACCATGGGTGGGTCCCTGATACCCCTCCCGCCGGGTATACGGTAATTTGACACCAATTATTCAAGTGTTAATCCCGTCCGAATGCAAGCGTCTATCTCTTCGTAGAATAGCAGCTCCTACAGGCCTATAACATTAAAAAAGTAAAGGGAAGAAACTAACTGATCATAGGTCACAGTTATCAATACTAACAATTCTAATTAATGATACCAAGGCCATTGATACAACAGCCATGGCCCCAATGAGCAGCGGCGTTTTGAGGCAACTGGGACGATACTCGTCATAACGAGTTGAATATGAGCCTTTTTTTCTTCTCCGTTCCAGTTGGGGATGTCAAAGTGTGCTTTTACCGGAAGTTGATTGAACAGAAACTCGGCATTTGTCGGGGAAAGTGATTGCGCTATTGTCCGCTTTAGGGATGGCGAAGCCTCGCCATAAGGAACGTATCACTCTGTTTGCGGGGAGTGGTCTAGCGTTACTACGTGCACCACTAGTAGTTGCAAGATGAACAAAGTCAAGTCTTTTCACTCCACATCTTTTTGTATGCGGGCGTGCGTACCTCCAGCTCTGCGGAGTCTATCTCGGACTCAGCATTCGATGTACCGCTTTGTCCGTGGTTTCCCCGTGGCCCAGCTAGATGAAACCACGCGGCAAGTACCTGACCCACCCCACAAGTACTAGACCGGCACCGTCAAAAGACGAGAAGGCCTGGCCAGGGGGCGGTTCAAAGCAGTAGCTGGCCTGTAAAGTGTATTTTATAGCATCAGAACCCTGTGAACCGGTGCCTTCGAGGTATCGCACCCGGAGGTGTACAGTATAAACTACAGTATCCTGGCACGGCGCCAAGACAGGTACTAACAATGCCAAGATGTCCAAATACTTTGTGCATTGTTTGGTAAAGAGTCACTTGGTTTTGAGGTCATGAGAAATGACAACAAAAGTGATCAGCAGCGCTCTAAGTCGGTACTTGGTAGACAAGGTATAACAATCACTATTTAAGAGGAAAAAACCAAGTAATCTACTCCCGCCGTGTTAGGGAATTAGCAGGAACCCGTCTGTATAATACAATACCGGACCCGCCTAACAGCCCACGGAGAGCAAGGCTCCACTGGGGCACAGCCTACCCGTCTGTCATGTGTTGGCAGTAGGTACCTGTAGCTATTCATGGGCATCAGGGTTGCGCAGTGGGGTTTGGTGACACTGAGGAGCGGGGCTTGGCACACATGTATTTTCTCTTAGGTGGCGGCGTCGTAGCTAGAAAACACACAAGTCATTCTTCCACCACCACGCGCACACTACATCATGGACATCCGAGCAGGCGCGGCTATGGTAGGGGAACTCTTAGATGGAGCCAAAAAAAAAACGCCCAACTTCAAACTGCCAAGGCTCCTCAACGAACCTGATCTCAGGTTTCTCTCTATTATCTGATAGAAAATAAGCTGGGGGCTTTAAAATTACCGGTAGGAACTGAATATGGCACCGGGTTATGAGCTGTTAAACCTGCCAAAGTGCAAGTTAACTATGCCAAGAATGCTCCGGTTTAAAATTTCTCCTATGATATGATACCATACCCCAACAATCGTGCTCTGACCCCTCAACCATGCCGCCAAGCATGGCTGGCCCAGGCTTCCATGGTTTTTGGGATTTTGAGGCCTAATTGCTCGGCAACCTAGCACAGCTCAGCAGCCCCAGGGGGTCTCAATTAACAGCGGTCGGCTGGGCCCATTGGAAGTACTGTTTGTCCGCACGCTTAACCTTATGTGAAGGAATGCGTTCATATACCAACAGTGCAGTCGTGAACTTGCGTTGCTTATCCTGGGGTAAACAGCGTATTATTATGAATTCAGTCACTAAATTACTTGTACTGTATTATGTAAGCAATATCCGCCCCAGGATATTGGAGCTCGGGACTTTCCACGGGCGGAGCCTCCCGTGGGCTGTTCTTGACCCCGACGCTGCTCCAAGACCAAGTGGCCTCCAGCCCCCTTTTTCTGCCCCCAGTCTTTCGCCCGCGTTCCAGGGTCCCTTTCCGACATATTTTCTATCCTACAGTCATTAGAAGCCTGGCCAACGACAACTAACAAAGTTTATGGTAGGCCACTCCACGGCACTAAACCACACCACGGGAGTCAAGTGTGGGGCAGCGACCGGCACACCGGCACAGGCTTGTGAAACGCCAGAGCCTCGTCACCTTTAATTGCTCCTACAGTATTTCAGCTCTTACCCATCCTATCAAGCTTTAACATACATTCTTTCTCAACGCGCACTGTTTATTCAACGATACCAGATAATATGGCACAGAAATCGCAAAATAGAGTGCTCAGTGATAATATCGATTCTTTCAACATCCTCAACTCTTATAACACCACCAAACAGAGCAATACTGTCAATATCAACGCGAGTATAGTTGACGAGAGGCGCCAGATTCTGGAGTGGCTATCACCGCTGGTCCCTCGAGTCAGACATCAGGTTGTGAGAGACGATCGGCTTGAGGGCGTAGGTGACTGGCTTCTCAAAACTGGCGAGTTTCGAGAGTGGCTAAGTGGTCAAGATGGATCTTGTAAGCCTGTCTTGTTCTGCTGCGGCGGCCCGGGGGTGGGGAAGACATACCTCAGGTATTAAGAATGCGTTCTCCGGAGAGATGAAGAAGCGGATCTCGCTGATTGGCAATAAATATCAGTTCCATGGTGATTGACAGCGTATGCGATGCGGATGGTGGAAAAGTTGTCGCGGGGCTCTACTGCGACTTCGCTGCTCGACAAGAACAGTCCGCCACAAACATGTTGGGTGCCGTTCTCAGGCAACTTGTCAGCGGAGGAGAAATCCCGAATCGTATAAGGCAGGCTTTCCAAAGGGCAAAAAAGGAGTTGGGCGGCCGATGTCCAGGGCTCTCAAATCTGGTTCAACTCCTAAAGGGTACCATCGCGTTGCTGCCTCGTTTATTTATCTGTATCGATGCCCTTGATGAATTACTTCCGAGGCATCGACAGGAGCTTCTTGGCCCCCTTCGAGACATCGTTCGGGAGTCACCGAGCACGCGGCTGCTCCTCACCGCTAGGCCTCATATCCGAGAAGAAATCAAGAAACTCTTCCACCAGGCGGTTACGATTCCTATAAGTCCTGCAAAAGGTGACATCAAAACATATCTGGAGAAGAAATTAGATGGGGACTCCGAACCCAATGCTATGGACGATGATTTACGGGCGGATATCCTGCGGGTAATTCCTGAATCAATCAGCGAAATGTGTGTGGGAACATCGAATACCTTCGCAACACTGGTGTGATTTGATCGCTAACAATGGTGTGTAGATTTCTCCTCGTTTCTCTGAATATGGATGCCATCCTGGGAGAGATGACGATCCACCAGAGGAGGAAAAAGCTTCTAGAGATGACAAAAGGGAAAGGTCTTGGGGATGCATATTCATCGACCCTGGAACGAGTGAAGGCACAAAAGGGGAGTAGGGCCAGGCTCGGCATAGAGGTCCTAATGTGGGTATCACACGCGGAGCGACCGCTAAGGGCCGACGAACTATGTTGTGCTCTAGGAGTTGAGACAGGGTCTACAGACCTGAACGCCCAGAATATCCCTACGATACAATCATTAGTAGCTTGTGCTCTGGGGCTTGTCACTCTGGAGGTGTCTTCGTCCACCGTCCGCCTCGTTCACGTTACTCTGCAAGAGTACCTCTGCGATGACCCGACCCTGTTTCACAGCCCCCGCTCAATGATGGCAGAGGTTTGCTTAACCTACCTTAACTTTGAGTGTGTCAGAAGCCTTCCGCTTGTCCCTCACCTAGAACTAGGAGCAGCCCCCTTCGTACAATATGCTTCTTGCTACTGGATAACAAACATCGGAGGGGAAATCACTGGAAATGTGAAACAACTTGCGCTCAGACTCCTAGATGTATACGATAAGCATATATCTTCTCAGTTGCTCTTATCTCACGAATGGGGCTGGAGGTACTACAGGTGGGCGGAAGGAAGCATCTTTGAGGGATTTACAGGGCTTCACTGTGCAGCATACTTTGGGCTTCGAGAGTTGGCGATTGCTTTATTGGAGATGAAGGAATGGGATCCTAGCGCAACCGACGCCCAGGGTAATACGGCACTCGCATGGGCAGCCAGAAAAGGACATGAAGAGGTTTTGAAGCTACTTTTGGAACAGAGCGATACCAACCCCGATACGGTAGATAAACAAGGTCGAACACCGCTCTCGCAAGCTGCCGAGGAGGGACGTGCAAGAGTCGTAACAATACTTCTCGAACAGAACGATGTAAATCCCAACACAGCGGATAAAGAGGGTCGGACACCGCTCTCGTGGGCTGCCCTCCATGGCCATGAGGGCGCCATGAAAGCACTTCTCGAACGGTGCAGTGTCAACCCCGACACGACCGATAGCATGGGTCGAACACCGCTCTTGTGCGCTGTCCAGAGAAGACACGCCAGAATCGTGATGATGCTTCTCGAACGGAACGACGTCAACCCCAATACGGCAGATCAATATGGCCGTACACCACTCTCATGGGCTGCCTCGTGTGGCCATGAGGGAGCTGTGAAGACTCTTCTTGGACAGAATGATGTCAATCCCGACACTGCAGATCAATGCGGCCGTACACCACTCTCATGGGCTGCCTCGTACGGACATGAAGGAGTTGTGAAGACGCTTCTTGA
>LN891210.1:101805-134468 GCA_900010015.1 Tuber aestivum
TGAGCGGAATGATGTCAATCCCGACACTGCAGATCAATGCGGCCGTACCCCACTTTCATGGGCTGTCCTCCATGAGGGAGCTGTAAAGACTCTTCTTGAACGGAATGATGTCAACCCCAGTATAGCAGATCAACGTGGCCGTACACCACTCTCATGGGCTGCCTCGTACGGACATGAGGGAGTTGTGAAGACGCTTCTTGAACGGAGTAATGTCAATCCCGACACTGCAGATCAATGCGGCCGTACACCACTCTCATGGGCTGCCTCGTATGGCCACGAGGGAGCTGTGAAGACTCTTCTTGAACGGAATGATGTCAACCCCAGCACAGCAGATGAAGAGGGCCGAACACCGCTCTCGTGGGCTGCTAAGAAGGGGTGTGCAAGAGTCGTGGTGATGCTGATTGAGCGGAACGATGTCAATCCCAACACGATGGATCAACGTGGTCGAACCCCACTCTTTTTAGCCGCCTCGCGTGGGAATGGGCGAGCCGTGAAGACGCTTCTCGAACAAAACGGCGTCAATCCCGACATAACAGATAAGGAGGGCCGAACACCGCTCTCGTGGGTTGCCGAAAAAGGCTATGCAGGAATCGCGGAAATGCTTCTTACACGGAACGACGTCAATCCCGATTCGATTGATCAACGTGGTCGAACACCGCTCTTGTGGTCTGCCCTTAATGGGCATAAGGGAGTCTTAACGTTGCTTCTCGGACGGATCGATGTCAATCCTAATACAGCGGATAAAAGCGGCCAAACGCCGCTCTCGCTAGCTGCTATGTATGGGCACATGGAGATTGTAGGAACGCTTTTTGAACGGAACGGGATCAACCCCAACAGGGTGAACCCAGGAGGCCGAACACCACTCCCATTGGCTGACTTGTGTGGGTGTGAGGGAGTCGTGAAGATGCTTCTCGAACGGAACGATGTCAACCTCAACATGGTAGATAATGAGGGGCAAACACTGCTTTCCTGGGCGGCCGAGATGGGGCGCACGGAAGTCGCGAAGATGCTTCTCAAACGGACCGATGTCAATCCTAACATACCAGGCGAATGGGGTCGGACACCGCTCTCGTGGGCTGCAATGTATCACCATGAGGGAGTCGTGGAGATGCTTCTCAAGCGGAGCGATATTAATCCCAACACAGCGGATGAAGGCGGTCGAACACCACTCTCGTGGGCTGCCGAAAGAGGACATGCGAGAGTCGTGGAGATGCTTCTCGAGGTCAACGATGTCAATCCCAATACAGCAGATAAAGAGGGTCGAACGCCACTCCTGCGGGCGGCCGGGAGAGGACATGCAACAGTGGTAAAGATGCTTCTCGAGCGGAACGATATCAACCCCAACGCGGTTGGCGAAGGACATCTAACACCATTCTCGTGTGCTACTCTCTATGGGCACGAGAAAGTAGTGAAAATGCTTCTCGAACGAAACGATGCCAATCCCAACACGACGCATGACGAAGATCGAACACCCCTCCCTTGGGCTGCCGAAGGTGAGCACGAGGGACTTCCGAGGGTTCTTTTGAACCAGAGGCGTCCCGTTCTACCCCGGCCCTCGAAGAGACACCGCAGGTCTTGATATTAAAAGTCAAAGCTCGGCACGCCTCTCTATTCCCCGTTAGACCAGACAAACCCCCCTACATCAGTTGGAATGTCGGTAAACCACCTTTGTCGTTTCCACCTCTTCCACTTATCCTTCGACTTTTATCGCATTTGTATTTCGCTTTTCCCGTCATCGTAACCCCACCCACCAGAGGTGTGTTATGATAATTCCCCATGCACTTAACTGTATTAATCGCATGTACAGTATACAGGACCGGGTGCCCAAAGGTTACACGAGATGGTTTCATGGATTTATGGCACACCTAATTATCACTACCTATCTCGTCTCTCTCTCTTTCTTTTCTCCCTTCATCACATTATTCTCACGGTACACTATGTCTTCCCTACCCCTCCCCAGACTGACCTACGTAAATAAATCCAGTTATGCAATCTTCTCTACAATTCTAAAGGATTATATTGAGGGGTATTTGCCACAACCATGACAATATTCCTGAAATCTCAATTTCAACACCCAGAAGCCACAAAATCAAGTTTATCCCTACTCCTTGATGGGAATTAAATCACGACATGATTCCCAACGGAAGATCCACACAAGCCCCCTAGTGCCCGTAAAAAAAAACTCGAATAGTTAGACCGTTTGCTACATCATTGGGATTTCCTCTCTAAGTAAGGTCAACAAATCTTTGTCTCTTTCTTCCTACCCCAGGGGGAGGGGGAGGGGCTATGTTCCAGCCACGTTCCCCGCCCCCTCTAGAAACGGGAATTTTGGACTTCATAGCACACGGTCCAATCATTCGAGTTTTTACCGTAATCCAAGAAAGCCCCAGCTCTGCCAAACATCCCGAAACAAGATGCGAGCATTACGAGAATCCGCCACGCGCGTTCCCCTCCAAAGTTCAAGGAAGCAGAGCTGTGTCGCAAAAGTCCCCCATCACCATGCTCCTGGGAGGTCAATTTCCTGATAAGGTATATCCGGGGACAGCCCGCCTGGGTGAACTATACCTGGGGGTTTTTTAAAAAATAAAGTTCCATTTGCTAACGGTGCTAGAATACAAAATGTGCTTTATGGCGTAGGAGATGGCACCGTGTTGGCGCGTCTCAGTATCATACGGGGCTCAACCCTGCTGGGAGGCAGAATGTGATCACATCCCCTCGCCCCCGGCTTGCGAAATAGATCTCTCCACGTGGGCACCGGCTGTTCGTATTCGGTTTCACAGACTCATGCATCAAGAGGTCATGGCTCATAAACGTAGAGTGATTCCGCCGCTGCCGCCACCGTGGCTCATCCGTCTCATAGATTTACACACTGGAGGAGGAATAGAAGCTTGATTCATGACTCATCACTCACTTGCCTATCCGTTTCTCTATCTGACCGTGTGTATCCCGAAACTTGCGTGTATCCGGCAGGCGATTCGTGCGCCACAATGAATCCAGAAGAGTGGGTGTCAGCTGATCGTTCTCCGGTCCTGTGATGTTCTCTGGCCCCTGTCGTTCTGTCGTTTGTCGCCCCTGCATTGGCTTCTCTAGTGCCAGGTAAGTGGTGGCAATGCCGTTCCCACCATGTGATTGGCGTATCATACCATGCCACAGGGAGTTTGGGATCCTATATAGTGGGTTTTGTCTACAAGCTGGTTGGAAAGGTTTTACGGGGGGTGGGGATTGATAAGGCGGGGGGGGCGACGAGGGGTAGGGGTAACTGGTAGCCGAGGCGAATCGGATGGTGGAGGATAAGTTACCGTGGACAAGGCCATTTTCTAAAGCCCCTATTTTCCCTCACTCTAAGGCTTCGGCGATTATAGAAGGGTGCCTCTCGCGAGGGGTACAAGCAATCTTCACATCTAGAACTCATTCCAAACCACAGACTACAAAAACCAATGGGAATAGGAGAAGAGTGGAACCCCCAGGATTACATAGAAGCAAATTTGTTCATCCATCAACAACAACCTAATACACAATCGCCTTCAACGATCCGATAAGCCCGGTGAAGAAAAACTTCCCCTCATCCTGGTCACCGACCCTACACTGCGTAATAACCTGATCAGCAATCCAAGCCAAATTGTAACGCCTTGTCGCCACCAGCACCGTCCCACAAACCCCCAGCGATGCCGTCCCATATCCGGCATGGGCCTTGCACCCTGAGCCGCCCGGATTATCCTAGATGCATCAGGCCATCGAGTCGAGGACCTTCTGGGAGGGTGGTATCCGTGTCTTGTGCCGGGGTCGGGGCGGCAGTTGGGAGGAGAGCCATCAAGACGAATAGGAGGATGGCGATGAGGTAAATGGGGGTCTTGGTAGAAATAGTAGTTTGATTCCCACCCCCTTCTCGTCGCTGAGTTCTTGGTGTTTGTGTGATGCCACGGAGGAAATTTGTTTGTGGGGAAAGAAGGAGTGAGTTAGTTTCCACGGAGGGCTTATGTCGGGGCGAGTGTGTGGCTGCCAAAAGGTGATTGGAGGTGTCGAGTCATACCCTATGATGCAACCCTGTTTTGAGTCAAATACGGTAGTAGATAATCATTGACCCTAGTTTTTCTACCCCGAGGAATCGACAACCGTGCAAGGACACGGCGGAATACCCCCTGCCCCCGGGACACGGGGAGCCAGGAACAGGCCCGAAAAGCACCCAAGAAGTCAAACAAGAGGATAACGAAGGGAAATACTGGGGAATTGACTAAATATCATACTCCGGTATGAGTTTCCGGTGCCCCAAAGCTAGTAAAGCCAAGCAATCAGGGGATGGTATGATACCCCTAATTCCCCCCCTCCCCCTGAATCCCCTCTCAGAGAGCGAGCTGTGACCCTACAGTCCAGGTCACGGCCAGATATCATAACTCACACCGTGGAGACCCCAAACAAGGAACGAGTAGAGGTCCGCTATTCAAGATCGCTAGACCACGCCAACATCTCTAGCTACACCTAAACAGAGCCATAAAGATGTTGATGAGACAAGATACAGAGGGAAGTAAGAAGAAGAATAAATCACATTAGAATGTTGAAGTGAGCAAATCGTTCTATATAATCACATCTAGCATAGGTAATGGCCCGCTCCACGGTCCTGGAAAAGCTCTCTATCGCGCACTTCCACCAAATGCCCCGCGGCGATGTTCTGACAGCTGAGAGAGAGAGAAAGATATCTAAATTATATATCATACCCTATCCGATAAAGTATCTACCGGACATAAGGAACTAGAGGACAGCCGACACCAGCATAACCCAACCGAGTGATAATGAAATACAGAGATACCCCCTATCTAGTAGTACAAATAATAAAAACGGGAATTTAACCAGAATAAATCTATACACTCCCCCAGAGTCTAATCAAACCCGCCTTTGCAACACAAAATAAAATAGTTCCATCTCATTTGTCTACTTTCGAGGCTGCGTCCCTTGCTTTCTCGGTTTATTAACGCACCCGTGCTTTAGCTTATGCTCCCCCCACGCCTTCCCCCCACACTCATCCGAGCAGTACCTCACGACCCCGCGACAACTCCCGCCACACATCCTCCAAAGGCCCACCTTCCCACAATGAAAGCACGTGCCCCAGGGCCCCATTACTGCGGTCCTTTCCTCATCAGCTAGCTCTCCGTCTTTGACGTCAAGCTTCAATTCCCAGAGGTCATTGAAAGCGCGGGAATGTGGGCGCTTGCTTGGAGCAAATTCTGCATTTGTGTATCCGCCAAACAAGTAAGTCTTTCCAGACCCAGTGTCGAAGAGGAGGTGTCCCCGCGCACGATACGTGGGAAACCCACGGGTGAGCACTTGCGCCCATTTTCTAGTCTTCGGATGCCAAGTGTAGGTATCGGCGTAGTAGGCGTAATTCAATTTCAAATCCCTCCCGGGTAAGTACGTGTTTGTAGTCCCGCAGTAACCACCAAAGGCCACCACTCGGTCCATTCTCTCGTTATAGATTGCAGAGAATTCGGTGCGTGGAGATGGGTAGTTCCCGCGCGCCTTTTCGCGGGTCCAGGATCTGCGGGGGATGTGGTAGGACCATATATCCTCGTAGGTATAATCACAATCGGCGCCGTACGGGCCGGTGGGGTTGGAGATTTTCTCACCTATGCGATTGGCGTTACCGTACATTATGAAGAGACGGTCTTCGGATGGGAGAACCCAGGTTACTGGGTGCACGCGGAGCATCGGGGAATCGTAGGTTGGGGTAGGCTGGATGGTGCCAGAAAGCCACTCCCAAGAGAGGGTTTCCAAGTCCAGGCACATGAAGATATTGCAGCCGAGTTGCCTGCTCCCATCTTGGCCGCCAAAGATGTACATTTTCCCATTGTGGATTTCCATTCCGTAGTCGAGGAGAATATCGTGGAGGTACGGCCAGCTTTTGCCCGGGATGTTGAACCTTGTTGTCTTGGATGCCCACTTCTCTTGCGCAAGGTCGAAAGTCAGAATTTTCCTACTGCCGTGGAAGAGATACGCCGTGTTTTTCCACGGTTTCATGTGGAGGCCAGGGGTGTAATTGTTGCGCGGGCCACCCTTGGAGTTTGACGGGATGTCTTGTAATCGCCGCCACGTCCTGCCTGCCGGCCCACCGCCAAGAGGCAGACACCATAGATCCCGGAGGTTTTCTTGGATCGCTCCCTGACCACCGACAACATATAGCTTGCCCCTCCATATCCAGCATCCCATGGGCACCCTCGGCGATGGCGGGCGGTTGCCCTTCGTAGCCATATACCGGAATTGACCCCACTTGCCACGGACCTGAAGCTCAGGGTAATCCACCCGTAATCTTCCTTCCAGCAGGATGTCCGGATGCCGGTATTCGGCATACCTCGAGGGGTTCGCCTCCTCCTCCAGTTTAACCATTCGTCCGGTTTTTGATTCCAGAAGTGAACTGCAGATACTTGCCACAGCTGAGGAATGGTGCACAACGTTGGATGTATTTTTCAGCGCCAGGAAGCTCTGAGATAATCGAAGGTGACATTTCTGCTGGTTGAGGTAGTACTCCTCAACCAGGAGGTTTGTATTTTTCCAGCCTAGTATCAATTGTACTCCAGTTAGCCCGTCCAGATATGCCACATGGGCACGGTAAATATAGCGGACTCACCAAACAGCGGCACCTTCTTTCCAAACAGCTGATTCATGTAAACCACCACAACCTCCTGCAACCACTCTAACGCCTACCCTCCAATCAGCCAATTCCCCACCTCACCCGTTGCTTCGACAGAAACTCACCTCCCCGATATTCCCCTCCTTAATGAAGCACTGCGCCATGTTACTAAAGCAAGCGACAGCATCCATCATTTCTCGCCATTCAAGCTCCATATACTCGTTAACTTGCACACACCCTGGCGCAACCGGAAATTCAAATTCCTCGCCCAAAATTTTCTTCGCTGCTAAAAGGTATTTAGCTCTAGCTAGTGCGAAGTAACCTTTCTTGTACAATTCATTGCCCTCATGTTTGTCGTAATTGCAGACGATGAGACGGTAATAGAGGGGCTGCGTCTGATGTATTAAGCGCAGGAAGCCCGTAAATGCAGAGCGGTCGCCGGCATTGCACATTGCATCAAGAGTTTTGAGCTCTGGCCGGAAGGCGGCGGCTTTTTGGAGGACGATGGAGTTGTTCTTATTCTTGTCCGGGCCTGGTGGTCTAGACTCCGGCGTACCCTTGTTTGTCGCAGGAGGCATTGTGGATGCGTGGAGCGTTATAATTATTAGTTGAGAGGGTGGCGAAGAGAGAAGAAATAAAGTTAGGAGAGATTTCGGACTTCCGTTAATCCTATATAAAAGCTTTTGATATGATAGAGTTTCCGGGGTATGCTACCAGTACTTTACAGGGAGGAGCGTGGCTGAGACGAGGCCAATCCTTGTCTTGGCATGAAGCCGGGTAGGGTTAGGTTATGGCCCTCTAGCACACGGCGTTTGTGATGAGGAGGCGCCCAATGATCCCGAGGTGAACTGACCGTTAAATTAGACTACAAACTACTCGAGTATGCAGTGAGGCTTACTTGGTGGAATGAGCTCTCATTGGACAAGGCCAACAACAGCAACCCCAAGCCCCATACGAACTGTTGAGGTGATAATACCAACTTCACCGCCCAACCGGCAAGAAACCAGAATTGAAAATGGAACCTTGGACGCCTCTAGGACCCGCACAGACAGCGCGAGTACTGTCGGTAGGGATACGGTGCCAGGCCCAATTGAACCATCCTTTAAGTACCCCACTGATATCCCCCAAGTATGCCTATAATCCGATCACAACCCCCATTAATCCTAGCACTGAGACTCTATCAAATAACAAGAAACGCAACGAAACAATTGTAAGCAGAGTAGAGTATTCATCAGTCAGTCGTAAAACAAAGGAACAAAGACGTGAGTCAGCAATGATATCATACAAATAAAAACACCAACCAGTTTGGCAGCCCACAAACTAAAACTAAAACGAAACCCCAACTCCCCTTCCTATCCTTATCTCATCCAGCATCAATAAACAGGTATCCGAAAGATATGTTAAAAAGAAAGCAAATAAACTCCCCACTCTGGCACATTTTTCCCCGTATCCAGCATCGCAACCCTGTTTTTCTTCTTTCCCTCTTCCCCTTTTTTCTGAGCAATGAGTCTAAAAGGTCAAGAAGCGGCTAAGCGTCTTCCGAACGCTAAATTTCGGCTTCTCTCCGCCTTCTTGCTTCTCCACCGCCTCGCTCCCTCGGCGCTTTGTCTTCTTGCCTTTAGCTTCTTTCACCTCCTTCTCCGAGAACGTCACAGCCGGGGCATCCATAGACTGGGCTCTTCGCTTCTCCTCCTTTCTCGCGCGACGGACCTCTTCCTCCTCTGGTGTTCTCTGCTTCTTTTCATGATGGCGATGTCTATGCTCCCGCTTACCCTCGCTGGAAAAGGAGTGGCCAGAATCCTTCGGTGCCTCCCGCTCAGCTTTGCGCGCACGGCGGGCAGCACGACGTGCCTCCTTTGCTGCTCTAACTTCCTCGGGGGATAGATAAAGTGCTGGCGCTTCAGATTCGGGGAACTCCGAAGCGGGGAACTCGGATGGGGGCTCCAGTTGGGAAACCGAGGGGTCAGCAGGGTAAGGGTTGTTGAGGTCGAAACCTAACTCCGTCCTTGCTTCTGGTCCGGGCTCTGTGTCAGGTTCTGGAAGAACGGTTTGGTCGTCGGGAGGCTCGATGCCGCCGTTTATGACGGTGGCGTTTCCATCGATCACGGTGCCCTCGCCATTAATCATAGTGCCCTCGCCGTTAATCATAGTGCCCTCGCCGTTAATCATAGTACCTTCTCCGTTAACTATAGTGCCTCCCCCATTGATGATTGTAGCCTCGGCCTTTGCGGCCCTGCGGGCGGCCTTTTCGGCCTTCCGCCTCTCCTTATCCTCCTTACTTTCTTTACCTTCCCTGCTGCCGCCCTTCCTAAGTTGTTCCTCTGCTGTTTGTCAGTTAAATGTGTCATTTAGCATCACTCAAGCATTGAACTTACCAAGTTCTCTACCCTTGCGCAGTGCCTTCTCTTCATGCCTTTTCCTCCTCTCTTCCCGTTCCTCGGGAGTCATGTGTGCATGAGAATGTTTTTTCTTGGACTTCTTCCCATCCTCAACATCGGTTTCTCCGCCTGATTTCTTGGCGCCAGATTTTCGCCGATGCCTCTTCTCCTTTTCCGGCTGTTCCTCCGCCACCGTAACCTCTGGTTCGCCATCCGCGCCAATACCAGCCTTAGAGCGACGGCGCCGGCGCTTTATCTTATCATCCACCAAAGGCGGAGGTAGATCGTACTGGCCACCGACCGCCTCATCGTCGACGACGGTGATGGTTGGCGGAGCGGTACCGAATTTTGCTGTTAATTTCGCAGCGCGCCTCACGTCTTTACCTGCTTTCTCTTCAGCAGTTTTATGTCGCTTTTCTTTTTCCCCCTTTTCCCTCGGCTCCTTAGGCTCCCTAACCTTAGGCTCTCTTTCGCTCCTGTCGCGATGTTCTCTTTCGCCTTTGTCGCGGTGTTTTCGCTCCTTTTCTGGCTTCTCGCTCTTGTCTCTTCGCCTATGCGACTTGCGGTGCTTAGGCCTGTCAGCGCCTATATCGGGCGCATCGGCAGCAGAAATGGCCATGGCAGCTGCAGCGGCGGCAGCGGCAGCCTCGTCGTCTAATGGGCCGTCGAGGGTTGAGCGAGGTCGATCGATAAAGGGGTCTTCTTCGGAAGGTAGGTTGAATTGCGAGGATTCCTCGAGGGCGCCCGGCATGGTAGAGAGTTGAGAAGACATTGGGCCTAAAAGGGGGGGAGGCTCGATAAGATCCGAAGTGGGGTCGGATTCAGGAGTTTCAAGCGGCGTTGGGTTAGACTCTGCTGGGAATGTTTCTAAAACCTCCTCAACGCCCTGTTTCACTGCAACCTGATCAGCTGGCAGGGAGGAGCCTTCTAAATCCGGATTCTCCACTGAAGTTTCTACCGGAAGAGGGTTATTGTTATCGTTATCGACGTCTGATTCCCCCTCGCGACTTGGCTCTCCTACCGCTCCCGGCGATCCCCGGCTTTCTTCCTCTGCGGGCGCGGCCTTTTCTTCTTGTTCCCGTCGGTCGTCCTTCGACTCGGACTCAGGCTCCGTCACAACTTGGACTGAGTCGGTATTTTCCTCGGGGACGGCAAGATTCTCTTCGACCGTAGCCTCTCCTGGATCGTCCGGCGGCTCAGATGTATTTGAGGGATCGTCTTTCTCCTTACTGTTCGCAGGCTCAAGGCCAGGATCGGGATCGGTGGCTGCGGGATTTTCCTCCGAATTTGCCTTCGAGTCAGGTGATTCCTTTTCTTCTTCTTTTCGCTCGTCTTCTTGGGCCGCTTCAACCGAATCTGCGGGTGGCTGGTCTTCTGGTGGAGTATCCTGTCCTTCGTGTGGAGTAGAAGTGGAAGCAGGGGGAGAAGGTGGGTTATTCCCTTCAGCTTCGCCTGAGGCTGAGCCCGTGTCCGGATTCTGGTGGCCTTCTTCTGTCGAAACAACAACGGCAGCGGAGTCTTCCTGAGTCGCGGACTCGGTCGCACCTATGGCGCTCGCTTAATTTTTAGCAATAAATCGTGTTTGTGGAACGAACGGGTTCCTTGTAAAATAAACTGCCCCTCCCCCTATCAGAAGCTACGGCACTTGCAGATGATTGGAATAGAAGAATGCATTTAAAATGTTCTCGCAGGTGGTTGGAACAATAGAAAGAGAGGGATTATTGTGCTATAATTCCCTTCCCGAGTACAATAGAACGAACGAAGGGTAAGAAGGGAGGGGGGGGAAGTTGAAGAGAATTGAGCAGAATTGAGGAGAATGGAATTGAATCTCACCTCCAGGATCACTTTTTTCTGTAACGTCTGTATTGTCAATGTTTTCCGAAGGAGTAGAAGGGGTATTGTCTCCCCCATTTCCTTCTTCTCCATCCTGGTTGTTCTCCCCTTCTTTCCTGCTCTCACCTTGGTCCACGGCAACACCTCCATCCTCCTCTTCCGTTGTCGCTGCGTTGTCTGCCTTCGTTCCATCCTCGTTGTCCTGCGTCTTGGATTCTTCGATCGGCGGTTGGCCCTCTTGCCCCTCCTCCCCAGTATCCTCCAACCGCTGCTGCTCTTCATCAATCATGATTGCAGTGAGTATCGTCAAGAAAAAATTATCGACTCTGGCTCCAGAAACGACACACACACACTTCAGGGAAAAGAAATAATAATAAAATTCTCATCTGATTTCTCTCGAGGAGAATTGTGGGTGAATGGAAAGTTTTGTACGGGAAATCCAGTCAGAGGGTACCACCACCCCACTCCGTGACCTGACGTTTGATAATCAACATGCAATTGGAGCCACGTCCCGACAAACCTCACCCTTTTCTCTTAATTCCGGGAATCCGAGTGGTCGATTATGGCAACATTAGGAAGGAAAGGAAAAGGGGGAGAGAAAACGGGAGAAAGGTGTTTGTTCAACCCACACAGAACAGGCGCGGCACACCACCACTGCGAGAATGAGCACCATAATACCACAATTACCAGCCTCTGGCTAGATAGCCATCCCTTACCCCCCCCCAAACCCTCTCGCCTCTCCCTCCTCCGCAGACAGTCCGCAAATCTGACGGGAGACTTGTCAGAATGCGCCCGTTTGAGGTGCCTGCAGAGACGTGGCGGATGATGTCCATTGGACGGTTTGTTATCACGAGTTAACTCGGTTTGATAGGGAGAACTGAATACGTGGGGCTTCCTTCCGTCGCTCTTGTGTCCAACTGGAATAGACCATCACCCCGTTGGCACAGTACAACATGTCCGGTACCATACCGTACCTTGGGTGCAGGTACTTTACCCCGCCACCCGACACAATATGGTACAATCTCACTTGCTTCTGCGCTGGATCAATTGAAGTAGTACTCTACTCCTTTTGGCTAGTGCCGAGGGGAGCCGGGATACTCGAGCACTTGAGTACTATACGAGTACGAGTACAATAGTGAAAATAATAATAAAATATGATACAAATAAAAAAATAAAATAAAAGGCACGATACAGTAATCTTTAAATTCCTCCCTTTGCCTTCCCGGACTTGCTTCTCCTTGCGTTGCCTGTTGCTCTCGCCCGCTTGCCAGGACCTGTCCGAGGACCAAGTCACCAAGGACAACTCATCTCGAACCCCCAACTATTATTCGCAGACCCCGACAAGAGGAATTCCTCCCCAACCAGAATCGAAAATACCCGCAGAAGCCTCAAGTACCTTCCTATCGACCTTCCATCTCTTAATCGAACAGGAAGAAGAAAAATTGATCCTCCTCCCCGCTCCGCTCCTCTCCTCTTCTCGCTTTTACCACAATATTTCTTATTTAAAAATTGCTTCCCCTTACCCCTCGCCGCCGCCGTAATTGTATAACCTCCAAAGATCGAAGAAGTCCGCCATGGTCGAGCAGGAAAAAAATTTTCAGCTCACCGCGGCCGTGGGCCGGTTCATTAGCTTGTGGCTTTCGCCTGCTGCTTTATCGGACGGGCTCTCGCCCAAAATCCGATCCCAGCAGGATTAGACTAACCCTGACCCTTTCACACCCGGTGCTTCTTGTCCTTCATTTAATATTCGCAATAGCCGTCGGCTGAATGCCGGTATCGCACTTCGGAACGAAAAGAGGATACCATAGAATTTGTGAGAATGAGGGCTTTTTCCTTTTCTGTGCTGCAGTTGACCGCGCACTGCGTACTCACTGTTTCTCACTCGATTAACAGTCGTAGGCGTTAGTCGACTACCGGTAGTATGGCATCCCCGATTTCTAGTGTTGCGAGAAATGGAGCTAAGCAGCAGCCTGCAGAGGTGACGCCTGCGAAAGCTGCGGAGCGCCCCAGCACGAGTACTCGTAATGGCGGGGGGGGGGTAAACGGCCGGGCGCCTGGTGTATTTGAAAGGCTGGTTTTTCTGCTGACGGATGCCGCCCTCCGTCAGACACGTATTCTGGTGGCCAACCTTTAAGCCATATTCCATTCGTTCGTTTGCAGGCGGTGCTTCAGTACGATACGGTACTCGGGTATCGACGCGGGTGACCGAACAGCCAGCGATTATAGGTGTCAAAGCTTCTTGCTTGTTTGGGTTATTTTCATGGCAATCGATTCTTTTATTTCCTGTGAGGGTGGAGCGGTTAGGCCCCTAGAATCCCTAGCTGTCCGGTATCCCACGTCCTTGCCCGAGTATGTACATGTCAGGATGTACCGTAGGGTGAAGTGCGGGGCCCGCCTGTGCCTGTGCATCGGAGAGCCACAACGCCTGACATGCCTTGCATTCCAGACACCGCGGCTGATAACACCATCTTGGTCGACGTTTGACCGGCCTGGAGTGCCGAACTTAATGTCTGATGAGGCTGCGGCACAAGTGCCGGTGCAGGCGCAGGTAGGCACGGGACGGGATCTGATAGAGCCGACGATATCTTAGTCGTCCCTTGGTCGGTCTGGCAAAGTAAAATTCGCGGCCAGGCTGGCTGAGTCCAGATGGGGCAACCGCTAACCAATTCGGGTTATGAATCCGGGCTTTTCAGCGTTAAGGTGACTCAGCACCTTAGCAACCATTAATTGCCAACGAATTACAAATACTCCAACGCCCCCAAACAGGGCTAGCGTGCCCGGTGGCGAGTATTGCAGCTTTACTCGTGGAACCCCTCCAGGACCACCATGGGTCGTGCAAGTACCATTGTACTCGAGTATTAGGCCAACGCCTTGGAGCTGCTGAGTTCACCCATGTTGCGGTAGGCTAGGATATTGTGAAGAAACCCAAGATCGGAGTCCGGGGAGAGAGATATTTCTCGCTATATCTATTTGTAAGAAGTAATGTATCGTACGAGTAACTTGCCGTGAATGTACTGTTTTTGTTGTCTTGATGCCGTCATTCTCGGCCCCGAAATCACCCTGGCACTGCTCTGGAACCCCAGTATCTGTTTTGGGTCTGCTCGAGTAGAACGGATGAGTTCAGTCTGAGAAATCAGTCTGTGGAGATGGACGTTGCTGCTCTGGGATTACTCCCGCGCAAGGGGGTTGCAATATAAGGTAAGCAGCCGCGGCTATAACGCTTTGGTCTAGTCATGATGGGTCTTCCGGATTCTCTTGTCCTGATCGTGTTCTCGACCGGCGGGGCAGGGTTTTCGTGGTTTAGAACTGAGCGCTTGACTAGCCGATCGTTCAGCCTGGTCACAGGGCAGAATGCTCCACCCGGGACAGGGTTTAAGCACAAAGCCTTTGTGACGAAGAGGATTTACCGTACTGTGCGCGAATTAGTTGCGAATACCAGGGTTTAGGAGAATGAGCAGGACTATCTGGATGCTCCTCTCCTTGCTTTGCACTGTGCACCAGACCGCTGATAGGTCGTGTTCCAGGGTCTAGACCCACTTGGAACAGTGGGTGGGTTGCGACATTTCTGAGAGTCTGGCGATGGTCTTGATAGTTCATGTTCTGCGATGCTGGTCCGACTGATAAGGGTTTTCATACGGCTTTGCCGTTTTTTGGCCTTGCGGTGGGCCGGCGGGCTGAGGTATGTAACCGCTAGTCTATAGGAGGATTACTGTCCTCTCCGGTTTCATAATGGTGGGGTAGACAGTTGGGTAGCCGTCTAGAAAATCGAAGGTGGAGAAGGGGAAACCAAACGGTATCAGGGTTTTGAAAATTGCGATGGCACTATAACTTAGGGCGTACTCCAAAGGGGAAAGTGAGGCATCCAATTCTGCCACCCCATATGATACCTCTCTGCCTAGCACCCTCGATATTCACCATCCTACACCACTAGTGCAATACCGCTACGAGTACTATGCCTGTACCGGTACCCCTACGAATGGATGAATGTGTGAATCAATCGATGAGCGCGTGAATGAGTGGATAGTCTATGTGGATGTGTGGGTTCAAGGGAAAGATAGTAAGCAGAGGGCTTCTTTTTGTAAAACATTGATATGGAGAGGGTCAGTTCGGACTGTTCAAACAATGAACTATTCGTCACGTTGTATAAAGTTGACCCACCTTACCACATGAGGGGACGGTGGCATAACCGCTGTGATACTGGACAAATTCGATAGCGAACCTACTTGTGTAGCAAAACCTCCCTGCTGGTAGCATATCTGGTTCCCAGGTCGTTTTTTGTATGGAGGAGGGGACTTAAGCAGAAGTCGGCAGACCGGCGCCTCTGGATCCCGTTGGCCAAATGCGGGAGGTCTCGAAATTTCCGAAAATTATATTTGATGCGAAGGAGGGGGAGGGGGGTGCGAGAACTAGTAGTCTGCCGAGTGCTCGAGCACAGTGTCATTGTTCAGATTTCAGATTCCTGCCTGTGCTCCCACCGGCTCCAGGAGCTCTCCACTAACTACTAGACTATGACTCACGGCTTCAGACGTCCCCTCACATAAGCTTACACACCTTTCGCATGTGAATAGCTAGGTCAGCTTAGTAATAGAGAGTCTCACCGTGCCGGCTCAACTTGATTCAGACAGGAAATTTTGTAGCTCGTGAACTGCGAACTGGAACTAGAAAAAGGTTGGCGGTTCAGAGGCAGTGGGAATAGCGTCGAAATTGGTGGAACAGGAAACTACGATCACTGGTGTCGAAAGAATCTAAGGCCAACAGCAGCCCACACACTGCAACCCTAGATAGCAGTTCCCCCCTCCCCCCCCCCCGGTTCGGAGCATTGCTGTGGTCTCTTGAGAACCTTCTAATAGATTTTTCTCGGGCCAGAAGCGAAATTACATGGCGAACCGGGAAGCCTCGTTGCGTACTGCGATGAACCACCTCGGGACGTAGTGCACATCCCGTATCCGAACTAGTGCTGAGACCCTCCAATCTCCCTCCTGGCGCGCCGAGATGCCGATACTTGTACGGTATCGGTGCCGTAACAGGGACTTGAATTCCTCCGGATTTCGGTTGGCGTCTGCGGCTGCAGATCGACATTTCCATGGCTGGTAAGCTCCCCCCTGGGGTCGCGCCGGTCTACGATTGGGTGGGATGACGATGAAACCCGCAGAAACCTTTGTGAGATGCCGACCTACGAGTATGAAGCATATCATCATTCTTTTTTGATGCCCTCGGGACGCTTTTTTCGGGCTGCTGTTCATTAAGCCTGCTGTAAACCTACGTCATAGCATTTAACAGAAATATAATTCTTGCAGTGATATGTCGGAGCTCTTGCCTACCGTCAGTACTCCACGCCCCCTAAAGTTCTCTGTGGTCTTTCAAACTCGGCTTTTCTTTTATTCCCATTTGATATATTGGTACTATGGATCCTGAGGAAGGCTACCTTGCAACTGTCGGTGGTGCTGCGTCGGTAGTGGCGGAGGTGGCTCCCCTGTCTGAGAGGGCAAAGGTACCTATCCCGAGAGGTAGAGCATTGAGCAGCAGAGCTGCAGAACGAAAGAACAAGAGGGCATCTCATGCTTGTGAGCCGTGCAGACAACGGAAGACTAAGGTAAAAACAAATGAACGCGATAGCGGGCTATTGCTAACAAACATGATTTTTATAGTGTGATGTGCGAAGGCAAGTCGACTGCCCCAGGCTCCTCGGGTTTCCTTTTGGATATTTTTTCTCTCTCTCCTCTCCACCCTTATTGGGATATCATCCTAACTAATAGCCAAAGGCCAGTGTGCACCCACTGTGCTGACTACAAAATAAATTGCTATTATGGTGAGGGCAAAAGAGAGATGGCGAGGAAGTAAGCTTTTCTCCGTCTGTGCCCCTTTGAGCATGTTACCTGTATCTGAAGGCAAGGAGTGGCAATGACCTTTTCTAGGCGGTTACAAGAGCTCGAAGCGAGAACAGAGGCTTACGAGAAGCTACTAAAAGAGCTTCTGCCAGGATTGGATAGTGCCGCGCAAGTAACTGTCCAAGACGCCCTCAAAGTAGTGAGCTTCCCCTTTTCAGATTGTACGAGTGCATGCATCTCATAGTGATATTTGCTCCAGCCGCGAACGACTTCTGGAGCGGCCAGGAAATCCCCTCGCGAGCCAGTCATACAAGAGAGTCAACGCCCAGCTCGCCCTCTTAGTAGCGACTCGGAGTCCTCGGATGACCGGGATTCAGATGACGATCCGGACCACCTTGCAGAGGATATCAACACGCTTTCTATTAACAACCCTATCGGGTATATGGGCAAAAGCTCTGAGGTTTTATGGATCAATCTTCTGAAGGAGGAGATTAGGAGTTATCCTGATGGCATTCCGGTCGAGAAGTCGGATCAGTTGGAACGTAGCGCATCGGGACAAGGCGAAGAAGCCGGTAAGAGTGGTCCACTGGAACCTCTCACCCCAGTCACTACTCCTTCCCCGAATTTTGAGCTAACCGAAAAACATCCCTAGGATGGACATACCACCTTGATGACATTGATATCTCCTTCTCCGACAAGCAAATCGACGCCTACGCTCTCCCGCCAAAAGACTTGGCAGACTCGCTGGTTAACATATACTTTGAGACAGTTCATCCCTTATTCCCGATCATTTATAAAGGGCTTTTTAAGCATCAATTTGAAGTGCTTTATCAGACCCGGGATCCTGCAAAGGTTGCTAGAAAATGGCTCGCAATAATGAACCTGGTGTTCGCGATTGGGGCGAGACACTTATCCATGATCGGTGAAGACGAGGCAGACGTCTGGCAACATGTAACCTTCTTTCTCCGTGCAAGGCTCTTGGGAGCACTGGATGGAGGGCTGGTGTTTGAGATTGCTACCCTCCAGAATGTCCAGGCGATGGGACTAACGGGGATGTATTTACTGGCTAGTAAGCAAACAAATCGGTAGTGTTCGCCACCTCTCGAGCTATTTCGCTACTGAATCGCTATATGGACTGCTGATATTGGGTGCTTGAAATGATAGTTCCTGGAATGTTGCAGGGCTTGCGATCCGTCATGCATATGGCATGGGCCTCCATCTCCGAACTGTAGCTTCGACCCTTGACGCTGGCCAAAAGGAATTGCGTGTTCGGGTTTGGTACTCTATTTGTTACCTAGAGGCAACCCTCGGACTTATTACAGGGCGACCGTCTGCGCTACAGGCTCACCAAAGCAATGCACCGTTGCCCAGGTCAAAAGACTTCGACCCCGAATCTGGTCCTGCGCAGGACGCATATTTCACCGCGCTTACTAAGCTGTCGTCAATCGCATCCGAGGTCCTAAGCCAGCTGTATTCCACGCGAAGTAGGCTTGTGATGCAAAAGAGCTGGGAGCATCTTCAGGAGACCATGGAAAGAACTGACAGACGGTTAGAAAGATGGAAGAGCAAGCTGATCCCGAGTTTGTCGTTCGGTGCCGCCCCGGGCAACATCGACAATTACAACAATTTTATGAGCCAGGTAAACTTCTCCCATCCCTGCAAACTTTTTGTCCTAAATTCGAATAGAGGGTCGACCTTGCCCTTCGTTACCACAATATTAGAATCCTGATATTCCGCCCATGCGTCTGCCAATTAGAACTTGGCGTTGCTAGAGAAATCGGCTTTAGTCAAGAATTCAACCGTTGGGGCGCCCGCACCTGCGTCAGCTCTGCCCGGAATATCGTCTCTATCATTACTAATACAAGTGGAGATAAACGAGAGCAATTGATGAAGATCCCGTGGTGGTGCATGCTGCACTACCTAGTCGCTGCTGAAGCAATCCTGCTTCTTGAAACGATTCACCAGAGGGCTTCGAAAGTCGACGGAGGTATTTTCGGTGATATGTATCAAGTTGTCAAGTGGCTGCATGAGATACCGGGAAACGACATGGCGAGTAGGCGGACGCACGAGCAATTGAGCAAATTGTTGGAACGAGTATTGTCGATTGTAGAGAGAGAGACCGGTGATTCGGGGGTCCGGGGAAACAAGAGCGAGGAGTCGGGGCAAAAGGACAAGACAGGGTGGCTGAGGGATGACTTTGCCCTTCATATGGCAGAGCAAGGGCACATGAGGTCCGGGGACGATCTATGGGATCTTGAGAGGAACTTTGAGATGCAATACTTTTAGGGGCTATTTGGCACGACGTGGCTGGGATCTCAAACCATGGTTTGAGCCTGGGTCATTACCCGCAACCACTTGTACACTTGGTAGACATGAATTACAAACAATGGTTTGCTACAACCTATGGTTCGAAAGCTTAGAAACAGGGCACATTGTGATGGTGAAAAATATCCCGCAAAACATCTCCAACAAACTCTCACCGCGTCATTAGTTTCATTGGACCCTAATACGTGTATCGCATTTCCTAACCCCCCAGTTTTTCTCCTAGGCCTAGCTTATGCTACCCTCTGTATTTTGAAAGATGGTGCTAATTAGCGCGAGGTGGCCGCGAACCATGGTTTGAGGCGGACAAGATTTCCAAAACACATCGTGTCAAACAGCCCGCTAGTGCCTGAACCTAGACAGTGAACTCCTATGCGTTTCCACGTCAATAACACCTGCATCTGGTCGGGACACCTAGCGCGACCACTCACCGTGGGCGAATCACTTGCCGAGTGATAAGTTGTGAACGGTCCCACCGGCGATCGAGCCAAGGATTACGCAAGCATTATCACAGGTTACGAACGATAGACTATAGTCTTTGGTGAGCGTTGATGGCCTCTGGGCAAACCTAGCAATGTGGTGCCGAGAGCCACTAGGCCATGGAGAATACAACTGGGTGTCGCTTTGGACGGGCACGCTGTTATCTGTTCGGGTTTATGCAGCCGGGTATTACCCCGGATTGCGATAGGGTGTATCGTAGCGAGTTTCAGAGCTTATTGAGGGGAGATGGGGATATTGGGGGTTGTTGTGGCTGATCGAGGAATGAGATGTCACTCGGGTTGAGTTGAAGATAAGCGCTCAATATTATTTCTTCTGATATTATACTTCCGTGCCCTGGTTCCCTGAGATTCGATCAATGGCAGTGTATTCGCCGCCTGCCTCCCAGAGTGTTTCCCCGCCCTTTGGTCACGACAACGAAGTCTGTTCAGGTACTCTTGTTCGTATTTACGCTTGCGCGGGGCTCGTTATAATAATTAGTGTGGATTGTGCGGTCCCGTTTTACTTGAGCACTCATCGGGTGCCACTGCTCCCTTTTCTTCCTAATTTTCTTGCTTTCTTTATACTCTTTGTATTCCCTTTGTTATTCCCTTGGCTTCTAGTAATCAACAACTATGCCCCCCCCCCCATGAATCTGGCTTTCCGAAAGCCCAATTCGAACATCGTAGTTCTTCTTCTACCCGCATGATATAGCGCCTCTACCATTCATCACGGCATCTCGTTCCCCTCCTTCCCAATTTCCCTCCAGTATGCGGGTTGTAGGCACTGGAACGCCGGGGGTACGCATTCGACTAAGCGCTGGATGGATGGTAGAGATCTATAAAGGATACCGTATCCCTTCGCTCTACTCAAACAATTCAGCAAGCAATAGATCGACACAATCAAGATATCACTATCTGCTGTACGTATCGTACTTCTACCATACCTTGACTTCCACCCCAACCCCTCTCTGCATCCTATTATTTGCATATTCGCGAATACCCCCACTTACCATCGGCCCAGGCATTTTCGGAACCCAGGTTTTGTGATCTGGTTCGCTCGCTATTCTTGGATCGAATCGGATTAAGTCTAGGCTAGGTTGGGGGAAGGGGGGGAGGGGGGGCATAGCGGGGGTGGGTGTGACAGCTTAGCTGCTAGGGCCCTGGGTGGTGCTAAATGATGTCCTAACTTGCCGCAGATACATATAAAGGATATTAGTACGGCCCGTAGGGGACTAGGATTAACAATAATTCCTCATGCCAAGTTCCTCGAGTATCGGTGGATTCTTTAATGTGGGGTCGAACTTATCGGACCAACCCCAATCTTATTATTTTCAAGCAGCCATGATACTCACCATGCTTGCCCCAAAAACTCTAACCCTGGATATACCATGTTCCGGGTGTCGGGGCGGAGGTTCTTGTGTATGACTAGGTTAACGGGTGGCCGCCCGCCCGATCATTTAGCGAAATCGGTAACGGTTAAGTGGGAAGCTACTGTAGCATCAGACATTTGCACCCGGGATTTGGAGATACGCTTATGGAGCGTGAATCGGGGATATTGCGTGCCAACTAGAGAGATGAGAACGTTTGGGGGCGCACCGCTTCTTGGGAAAAAGGGTGTATCATACGAGTACTGCACTTGGCCGTTTATATTTGGATAACTGCCGACTGAGGGTTTGTAGTGGATGATGTTGCACCGCCACTAGAGCTTTTTATAGTATACTATCCCAAGAATTAAATCTTACAGCCAATAACCTAACGCTCCCTCCTTTGGAGGGGTGGAGATACGCTCCTGTGGGCCGATGGAGGAGGATGAGAGGATGACCGAGGTTCAATATTGGAGGTATGATATGGGCCTAAAGAGATAGTGTCCGTTCCGCCCGTTTGGTGCCCTACAGCATCATTCACGTTCCGAGTAATTCATGATCAAGAAGCGTCGGATCGTAAAGTCGCGACCTCTCAGCCGAAATAGTTTTATCAAGTTGTATTTCAGTCCCCCTAGGAAGTCACAAGGCAGGGACACCTTGTTGCTCGGAACCCGAATCCCTCTGTTTCGGTATCCTAAGAGTAGAGTCAAGGGGGCTTGTTTCTGAGGTGCCTGTCGTGCACATTACCATCTACCAACCGGGATTTATCTTCGTGGAGCTGGATAAATTTCAATTGTGACTGTCCTGTGCCTGGTATGATACCGGACTGTTATTGGTACAGTACCCGAATACTCGATTGGCACAGTACCGGTATGTTGCAGGGGGAGCTTGGAAACATTCATTTCGGCTTGGTGTTGTGAATCTATGTTAATTTGCCAAGAGTGACTCCGCTACAGGTTATTCCCCTGGAAAGTTATCTGCGGTACCGGTATCTTAACCAAATCTGGTTTTCCAAGGAAATTAACAGTAATGAACATGCCAAGGACATTTCCCTTGTTCCAACCAAAATTCCCCCCTGTCATAAAACTCTATACGATTCTGTAACTTGCTTCTGAATGAAAATTTGAGATATACCTATTTTCCCCTCTACCAATGCGCATAGAACCATCCGATAGAGTCGTAGTCCTTATTGAAGTGGTTGAAAATCCCTTGGGGGTCGAATCTGAACAATATTTTCCCGGGCAAATGGCCCTGCCAAAATGGGGGTAACTCGATCTCATGAAATGGGCCAGGCACGAGGAATCGGGTGCGAGAAGAGGGGTCGTGCTGCCGGCTGTGATGGCGATGGTATCGGGACTGTCAATCCGGAATATGCGCGATCCCCAATTCATTGGTATCATATCGCACGAGTACAAGTACTCGAGTATGATAAGTTACTGTGAGATACGAGTATCATAGCTACCGGTACAGTACTTGGAAATCGACCCCAAATCTCCTCGTTGCCCTGAGTGCGAGCGGCCGAGTTTCTTGAACCGAGAGACCGTAATTTCATTCACCCATGAAAAACGTTTTCGCGACCAGCAGACCGACCAAGAATTTCCGCGGAGTCACAAGTCCTCAAAAGAAAAAAAAAAACTTGGAAAAAAAAAAAGTACACGAGTGTTCTAACCTCTGAAATACCCCCCCAGAAACCAGCTGCCTCATGATCCAATCATTTCAAATAAGAAAGTCATACCTGCTGGGGCGCGTCGCCCCGCAACGCGTCCGCATAATTGATTTTTCAACACGCGAAACCCTCCAAAAACCCATCCACAAACCTCGGCATCGTTCATTTGTTCTCACCACAACGACCCCCACTACCGCACGACGCACCATGCAGGAACCCTCCGTGAGCAGTTCCGCTGATTCGAGTCTGGGACGGTTTTCACTTTCCCCCTTGTCCCTTCCGGGGGGCCAGAGTTCCCCGCCGTCGGCAAAGAAACAGAAGACCTCTCACACACCGGGCTCGGCTAAACCGAAACAAACGTTGTTGAAGCCTCAGTCAATACTTAACAATTCGAAGAAGCCGCAAAGCACTTTTTCCTCCCAAGGCCCCAAGGGGAAAACGGGGAAGAACGGCTCTATATTGAGTTTCTTTAAACCGGTGTCAGCGGGTGCGGAAGGAAAGGACGCGGGCGGTGGCTATGGATCGGATGGAAAGAAACCCGTGGAATTTGGAGCAAAAGACGACGATTTGTTTATCAAACATGGAGGATACAACTTGGATGTCTCTGACCCGGAGGATGAAGGTGATAGTTGGTCTCAGGAATCTAAAATCGTTGGTAGGCCGGACTTTATCGACGAACTCTCGGGAGCTGAGGGGGGTATCTTCACAAGATTGGAGGTTCAGGAGGCTTTGGGAGAACAGAAACCGAACCCAGACAGCACATTTGAACTTGAGGGTGTGGCTTTGGAGGGAGGAACCGGCACTAAGGAATGCAAACCACCTCCACCCTCATTACAAGATCCGACTCTGGTCCATGCCGCCCTACCCGAGACGCCGCTTCCAAAACCTGATACCTCTACGGGCATGGCCTTCGATCCAGGGAGTTTGAAGCTAGATCGGGGTCGCTCAATGCTGTTCAGTAGAAAGGGTTCTACGCCAAGCCCCTTTCGCGGACTGAAAAAACGCCCTTGGGCAGGTATTACTGGCTTAGACGCACCAGGTGATGGGCCTTCCGTGGAGAGCACTAGTGACCTAGCCTGGAAATTAACGCTGGAGAAAACTATGGCTGAAAAGGAGGTCACGCATGCACCGGAGGACAAGGGGAGTCAATTTATTAGGGAGACGTCCACCGAAATCGATGGGCTCCTCCCGAACGGATCACAGAAAGATCGTGCTATCTTGATTGATGACTTCGAGAATATCGAGGACTTTGAAGAGGTAGGGTTCGAAGAAAACGAGGACAGACACCCTTTTGATCCAATCTCTGGAGCAATAGAGCAAGGCTTTCAGGACTTGGACGACCTCTCTCCCGAGGAAATTCAAATGATCATGGAACCAGATAATAGAAACCGGGGTATATCGCGGGATGAGGAAATAATATATTGCCCAATATGTGCCGTTGAAATTACGGGTTTATCAGAGCAGGTTGCGAATTCTCACGTCAATGGCTGTATAGATGGCCAGCCAGTGCCGCTACCATTCTCCAAGCCCAGCGTACAAGCTCCAGTAGTATCTCCGTTCTTCCTCAAAGGCCCCTCGCATATATCGAAAGTTCTGGAGTCACCCTCGGCATTCGCAAAGATAATGTCCCGCAACATTGAGTCACAAGCATGGGCGGCTGCCACGAAGTCCGAGACGGAGTCGCGTGGGAAACGGGGCGCGCAAAAAATATGTCCATTTTTTAAGACATTATTTGGAGGGTCAATAACCGTGGATGCGTTCAAATACGGCAGCATTCCCGGGTGCCGGGCATACTTTCTTAGCCACTTCCACAGTGACCATTATATCGGTCTGACCTCTAAATGGAACCACGGTCCTATATGGTGTTCCCGTGCTACAGCCAACCTTGTGCGCATGAAATTAAGAGTCGATCCCCAGTACGTGCGAGAATTCCCGTTTGAAAAGTGGACAGACGTGGTTGATGGAATTCGGGTGAGGGGATTGGATGCGAACCATTGCCCGGGCAGCATGCTATTCTTATTCGAACAGGACTGGGCCGAAAAACGGGGCAAACAGAGAATTCTTCATTGCGGTGATTTCAGAGCTTCGGCAAAGCATCTGAATCACCCTCTGTTGAAACCGGGAAAAAGCGGCGTTAAAGGGAAAAAGCTGGATTCTGTATACCTTGACACCACATACCTGGATCCGAAATATGCATTCCCTAGTCAAAAAAGTGTCATCAATGCTTGCGAAGAACTTTGCGTGGGACTTAATAGGGAATCGGCTTATGTTCCGAGAAGGATATCTGCGAGTGGGGCAGCTTTGATAACCGGGATGGGGAAATTCGTACAAGGTAGCGAAGTTGGTGGAAAGGGGAAAGGGAAGCTCCTCGTCGTTGTGGGAACCTATAGCATTGGAAAGGAGAAAGTCTGTTTAGGCGAGTCATTCATCCCAGGCGATGAGATTGTATCGGATATCGTGGTATTAATTGTTCCTTAAAATTAACAGGAGTAGCAAAAGCTCTTGGCTCCAAAATTTTCGCACCGCCGGATAAGATCAAAATTTGCCAGTGCCTTGAGGACGAAGAGCTTGACTCGAGATTAACCAGCGACCCGAATGAAGCGCAAGTCCACATGACACCACTAATGAAAATTGAGCCTAAGGTTCGCTCTCCCTCTCCCTCCCCAAGAATCTCCCCAACTACTAACAATGAACACAGTCCTTGCAAGACTACCTCAACAAGTTCAGCCCACACTTTTCTCGCGTAGTCGGCCTCCGCCCCTCCGGCTGGAGCTACAGAGTAAGTTGCTCTGCAACTCACGGTGTATCAATATAATAGCTGACCGAAATAAACTCAGCCGCCATCAAACCGCTTTACGGACTCCCCTTCTGTAAACAACGTTCTTCACTCCGCTAGCTGGAAGGGGGAGTACAAGGTGTCGGAAATGTACCCTAACCGTACAAGTACCAGAACTTCAAAATGTTATTCAGTGCCGTACAGCGAGCACAGTAGTTTCCGAGAGTTGACCATGTTCTGCTGCGCGCTGAATATTGGGAAAATCATTCCTACAGTCAAGTATTTCTCCTGATCTTCCATACTCTCCCCATTAACCTACTGACGAGGAGCACGTAGTGTTGGCAGTGAGGCAAGCAGAGATAGGATGAGCAGATGGTTTGAAAAGTGGGAGGTTGAGAAGAGGAAAAACGGGCTTTTCAAAATAGAGGGTGAGGAGTTCTAGCTTCTGACTAGTGGTTCTGATACGGCGTTCTGAAAGGGTGCTACTATTGATGAGCTATGTATTACATATTTGCTGTCTCGCGTCGTATAATAACGTTTATGGGTGTGCATAAGTGTTGTTTTTTTCTTTCGGGGGGGGTTTCATTTCCGTTTTACATGCACTGTACGGTACGTTACGGTCTCTGTAAATGATAGATCCAGTGGGATACGAATATAAGCGGTTTTTCCCCACGTCAGGCATGGAAGATGAAGACACCGAGTGATGTCTCGCAACCCCCAGACGCAGGCATGCACCCAATACCAGTATCAGCACTGTCTCGGATCACACCAGAAAAGTGGCCAGGGTAGATCCCTCAGGTTGGTCATACAAGTACTCGTACGTTAATCCAACGACCACCCCACCTTTTGCGACCCAACCTATGATCCTCCTGCTCACGTTCACCGTCCAGCCAGAAACGCAGTGGATTGGAGGGAAACAAATAAATAATCGTACCAACCGTGACTAAGCCATGTTACAGTTCCCCAATCCCCCTCACCCGGGTCCTAACCATCAAGAAATAAATAAATAAATAAAGAAAGAAAGTCCATAAACCCTCGATACATAATTACCTACACGGAAAGGGAATATAAAAAAAATGGGTGTGGGGGAAGAGAATAAAAAAATGAATAAGAAGACTAAGGTGGGAGGGAGGAGATGGGAGGAAAGAAAATGCCATGAGGTGAGAGAATGGTGCATCACGCCCTCCAGAATCTCAAAAGCACCTTCTTAGGCGCCACCGTCAACGTCAGATCCATCATCGGGCCGGTATAGGTATCAGCAACTTCGATCCTCGCATACTTTTGCAAGATTCTGGTTACGGTGTATGAAGCCTCGGTCAGGGCGTATTGTTCTATCCGCACAACAAGTCAGCAAACCTCTCCACTATCTATTACCAGAGGGTGGATTAAAAAATAAAAAAAAGCATACGTCCAAGACAGATCCTCGGTCCCCCGTTAAAGGGCAAAAACTCCCAGCCTCGCCCTACACCTTCTCCCCACCTCTCCGGGCGGAAAGTGTCCGCATCCTCGCCGTACAGGTCCTTTCTCCTATGAAGTCCATAACAAGAATAGTCCACCCTCTGTCCTTTGGGTACGAATACAGGGGATAGCCCGTCCTCCCCGCCACCGCGCGGGAGGATGGTGTTGCGCACCGCGGTACGCCCGTTCAGTGGGACCGAGGGGTACAAGCGGAGGGTTTCGTTGAGTACGTAACGGAGGTATGTGAGGTCTTTAAGGGCGGAGAAGGAAGGACGCTTCCCCCCGCCATCCCTACCGGTGCCGAATGCCGAGATAATTTCCTCGCGGAGTTTCTGGTAGATGTGGGGGTGGCGGGCTAGGAGCCAGAATATGAAGCCGAGGAGGCCGGCGGTTGTATCCCTGTCGACTCTCGTTAATTGGCTCCTTGGAGGAGGGGGTGGGGGAGGGGGAGTGATTACCGTCCAGCGAGAAGGATATTCAAAGTCTGGTCACGAAGGTACTTGGGATCCTTGGTTTCGGCAGCAATAGCATCCAGGAAAACATACTTCTTCTCGGAAATCTTCTTCGCGCGCTTCTCAGGGTGCAACGCCATATCAACGTATCTATCTACAAGCCTATGCACAATCGCATTCGCATCTCTAAACCTCTTTGGGTTTATCATCCAGTACAGTCCCCGTACCCTCGTGCGGTTGATCAAATATCCCTGCGAAACATTAAACGCCTGGGCGAACGACATCTCTCCGCCGCCATCCCCGGTGGGGTTCAGCTCGGGAGAAAGCAAGGAATCTACACTCTCCCCGAGCAAAAACTCGGTCGCGGAGTCCAAGGTCAGGCAATAAAACAATGGCTGCAAGTCCGCGACTTCACCATCCCCCTCTGGCAACCGATTCATCAACCGCTGGACGTGCACCTCCAACGCTTCAATATCACTGACTTGCTCCCTCGAAAACTGCGGCCTCAAATTCGCCCTAGAATGCTCCCATCCGGGGCCGTCGAGGGTGAATATCCCGTCTCCAAGTAGTGGGTAAAAATTAGCGTGACGTTGGGGGCCTAAGCCAAAGTCCTTGAAATTTGTCGCGAGTATGGCTTTTATATTCTCTGGCTCAACGGTGCCGATGCTCGTGCCGATTAGGATGCGGCCTTTCCATGTATTGCCGTAGGTTGGATAGCGGTCCGTGATATGCTCGAGAACGTTGCCGCGCTTGGCGGCGCGCATTAAACGTACCCAGTTTGGTAGGCCCAAGAAGGGGGAGGGGAAGCGGCGGGGTGGGAGGCAGTTATGGGATTTGGCGAATATGCGGTTTTTATGAGCCGTTAGGAGATAGGTTGCTAGTCTTAGCAGGAGGTAGAAGGCCGCAGCTAGGAGGAAGAGGGCCTTGAATGCTAGCTCCATGTTGATGATGGGGGGGAGGCGGAGCTGGTCGGGAGTCGATGGGAGCTGATGCGAAGTGAAGTGGGATGAAGTGTTGAGTTATACTTTGTTTCGCCAATGGGACAGGAAGAGGAGAGGAGACTTTATTTATGTTCACATGGAGCCTCGGTGATGTAGCCCACACCCATTCTATCATACCTGTACGAAGTGCCATCCATCCTACCATGCTAGGCGCAACAATTCTATTTCCTTAACTTGTTCCCCCCCTCCAAATTAAGCACGCCTCCCCTTTAGTATGATAGGATACTATTCCACAGTCCCGGCCCCAATCCACGATATCCATCCCTCGATTGGACAAGGATCACCAAGACATGCCGATTATCCTCCCCACCTCCCACACCCGCCTTTCTGGAATCCGTACAACTGGTACAAGGAGCAGGCATAAAAGAATCGGTACGGTGTAGGGGTAGGCGGAATCGGTTCTGGTAAAAATTCCGGTACAGCGGAATCGGACTGTCCTTTCAGGGAAAATGTGTCGAGACGGTGAAGGACCTTTTAAAACGACACTTGTCACAGTACCGTTCTCCAGCTCCAAAGGTTCGGTATTCTTGGGCGTCACCACTCCTGTGAACAAGGAAAAAAAAAATACACGACGTTATGACGGATGGGGGTAATCTCTATACTTTACTGTCAAGCATCTGCGAAGGGATATCAATTCCTTGAATAAGTGTTTAGGTTTTAAGTGCTTGTCGGTTTAGAGGTTCGGGCACCATACCCGACCAGAAACACAAAATTGCCGGAATTCGATGGTGAACTTGCCTGAGGAGAGGTCATCTACACCACTCTCTAAATATTTTTCCTTTATCGATTGCATAGTATGAGAAGAAATGCAGTATTTTTTTTAAAAAAAAAGGTCTTGCCTGTGCCAACATACCTCTGCTGAGACATTACTCTTGTGCCAGCTGCACGACTTATTCTATGCCCGTCGTCCCTTGTCCCTTGTACCAGTACTCGTAAAGTACCGACCGAGCACCCGCATCCCGCGCTAGCCCGGTCCGTCAGTCCCAACTACTAAGTCGTTACTTGTACCAGTACTCGTACAAGTATTATACTAGCACAATCCCACCAGGATCGGCAACGACGAGCCATTACCGGTAGTAATCCACCGGTTCGATCTACGAGTACGAGTACAGTAACAAGTAAAGTAATCTACCCGCCGAACATCCATCCCATCATACGGTACGTCCGCAATCACCCACCCAACCAACCCAACCCACCACCCCTACAGCAAAATAAACCACGATATAAATAAGCCAGTGTGTGGTGGGTGGGAAACGGTCAAAAAAACTCCCCCCCCCCCCAAATCGGCCAGTTATCGATACCGGGGAACCCGAGATCGGGGGCGGAGGAACTTGTTTGCGCGGTGGAATTCGGCGCCGCCGTTGGGGATGCGGGGCTGAGCATCATCTGCGAGTATTATTATTATTATCGTTATTGTTATTGTTATTATACGAAATCGGGTTGGGCATGATATATATACCTGTTGGTTGTTTTCGTATCATATTCGCGGGGGTGCCTTCTGTTATCGCTGGGCATGAGCGGTACTGTACGGTATCGTACTCGAGTACTATTGGTCCGGTGGGGGGGGGTTACTCCAATTGCTGCGGTTGTCGATAGTCTATAATAAGCTATTGGACCCGACATGGCGGTGCATGCGTGCATGCATGCATTACAGTACGAACCGTACTCGAGTACGAGTTAGGGTACTTTAACTGTATGGGCAATTATCAGCGTGGTGCACCGCACGGTATTATCCGGGTGGCTTGACTTGAATTGCCAGGCAAGTGGTCAAGAATGGTACAGTAGTCTACTGTGTTCGGTTCGAGTAGAGTACCGTAGAGTAGACCAACGCACTCCACGTGCTCACGGAAGCGTAAAAGTGCAAAACAGGAGTCCAACTACAAATACCTGTACTCGAGTACGGTAATGTAGTTATAACCATTATGAAACGGTAACACAGTACTTTACCACCCTGACAAACAAACACCCACTCGGAGTTGGCGATAATTTTTTTAAAAAGTCTCGTGGAAATATGCACTATTGTGATTGTAAGGGCTGATATCTTCGGCCTCGCCGAGCCAATTATCGAGGAGGGTAAGCGAGATTCGTGGGTTGGGTTGGGTCGGGTTGGGGGACTCGATCTCCTCTTTTTTTTTTCCTCCTACGAGTACGGTAATCGACAATGGGCTTACTCGAGTACTGTACCAGTAAAACGGAGCCTCATAAACTGTCACTCTCACTTTTGTGGGGTCAACTTTTGGAGAGCCGTTTCGGTGCGCCGGTCGTTTGCGTGATATGGATCTTGTAGAGTGGAGAATTGGTGAAACAGGCACCCCCCCCCCCCTCCCCCCGATATAGTAGCACAGTAATCTCCGTAGCGAAGAATTTCATTTTAAGGAGGGTTTTTTTGTTAGGTGGTACAGTACGGTACCCTATTTCGGGCTTCCCGTGGACATGTTTTATGAACCTTCGGATCGGTTTTCATAAGCATGTTGACGGTTCACGGCTATTCCTGTCGACGACCGCCCGGGCTCGGTTAGTGCAGAGAATTTGGGTCGGAGCTGGGTTGTGCGTCGCTGGGAGATCCTCGGATGTGTTAAGGTATCTGTCTGGCTGTCCTGGCCCTGGTGGGCTATTATAAGGAATCATTCTTTGGGTAAGTTGGTTAGGGCGCAGAAGGTGTGCTTGCATTACTATGATAGGGTATGTTGTCAGGATATAAACCATCAAACCACCTCAGCAGGGTCAGTAATAGCGATGGGATTGGTGAGAAAATACCATGGGGGTGGGGGGCAGAGGACCGGAAGGGTATAGATGGCTAAGATGGGGAAGCTATCGTACGAAAAGTGCTGGGGACAATTCAAGAATCGCACAGAGAACCCGGCTTTGTCATTGCCGAGTGCAGAGAAATGGTAACCTACCGTACCATACATCAAAGATCTCGGCACAAGATATCGTTTGCCGGTAGTAGGGAGAGCGTAACAGTAGCACAGCAGAGTACTGGTTCTGGCTCTTCCCTATAGTAGTGGATGGTACCATGTCATTCACACACCACCGGCACTAGGCAAGGGAAGGATGTACTCCATACTGTGGATCGCTGCGGGCCACATGTCAAGATCCAACACCCGTAATATGAGCCCGGATGGGGGTGAGGCGGCGGTGTCAATGCTCCCGTAACTACGCTGCTGGTAAGCTCTCTCCAGACATGGCCCAATGACCCACGATACTCAAGGGATGGGAGCTAGACATGGTGCACAGTTGATGGGTTCCAGCCGGAGGTGACGGGGATGATGAGCCCTGATTCAAGAAATGGCTGTGCCACTTGAACTCAGGGTCACACAAGATCACTCGCAGCTCGGACATATCAGTGTGGCACAAAAGGAAAAGTTTCTCCCAGGGTTTGTATACTACCTAGGATACCTATCATACCAAGGGCATTCACGGATCGACCGAATTGCTGGAGAACGAGATTTAGGGATATTCGTTATTGATGTCGCACTCAAACTTGAGGTACAGTACCATAGCCTATGTCTCAGGTGTTTGATAAGAGGTTGATCAAACTCCAATCTCCCGCACTATCATGGCACAAACTATACATATCGCATCCATTTGGCCATCCAAACAAGATACAAAACAGTAGAATGCTGACTGGTAGACCGCCGGCCCGCCCGTGTCTGCAGCACTATTGGCTCTCCCGGGTAACCAGCGCGTATTGCCTTTCCACCGTAAACCCCGCTAGCTCCTGAGGTTCCAAGCACGCAAGCGGCGTAGACATCGTATTACCGTATTGCGCTGTGCTACATTGTACTGCGCACGGGGGAGCCGAAGGTGCGGGTAGCGGGCTCGTGCGCCAACGGAAGGGTATCATACTTGACGTAAAGTATTGGGCGCGATACCGATAGCGCAGCTGCATTACCCGTTAGAATAATGGGTAGAGCTTAAGTTACAAGTATCCCAAGTATCCCAAGTATCCCAAGTATCGTACATAGCAGGAGGTATTGAGATGACCCGCCCAGCACCGGCCGGGGCTATGAATAAGTGACATTAGTGATCATCCAAACAAACAGTGAGCCTGGAATCATGACTCAGATGTCGCTCAAGTGCAGTATATGCGGTAAGCAGGCTAAATTAATTCCACAGTTTAAGCGGGATAAAGACCTTCGATATATGATACCCCCGGAACCTCCCAACAGCATCCATCCCGCTCGGGCAAGGTTTAGCAAACTCTAACCACTGTTTTGGAATAAATTCCCGACACCTCGCCCAGTAATCCGAGAGGGTGGAATTAAACTTCCTGGATAAGGCCCCTCATTGATCGGCGATTGAGGTCTCTAGCTGAAGCAGTAGTAGGTCAAGTTACTATATGTGTGTTTCGCCTATTGGGAGATGGATATTATGCACCCGTAGGTGGTAGGCCCTTCCTAGTGGCTGCATAGCCCCTCAACGACAGCCTATCTTCCACCAGTTTTGTCGCATAGATTATCACTCGTTTGGGAGGATGTGACCAA